>JAVTVY010016369.1:0-58909 GCA_036873755.1 Hanleya hanleyi
GCCTTAATACATATATTTCAAACTTTGTATGCACTTTCTATTGCTTGATTCAAGCTTAAAGTATGTATACTTTGAGTTTCAACACAGGCTCACTGATCCAATGTGCATGTTCCAAAATCTGGGAAATTAAATGCAAGATTGAAATTGACTTGACACTCACGAGTCACCATCTCCCAGATTTTGGTTAAACATGCACATTGGAACAGTGAGTCTGTGTTGAAACTCAAAGTATACACACCTTAAGCTTGAATCAAGCATTGGAAAGTGCATACACAGTTTGAAATATATGTAGTAAGGCAGTGTGACGTCACTGGACCTAAATATGATTGCAACAGACCACCATAGAATACCATGCTTTAATTGCAGTTTACTCTGTGTAATAAAATCGTAAAAAATTAAAATAAATATTTTCCCACACTGTTTGCAATGGTCTTTCATTTGATGGAAACTTTACTTGAGGGTTTACGATCACTTTAAGGTTCCATTCCAAATCAGTAGTTTCAACGTCAAGGGACTTAAAACACTCTGGTTTTCATTAAAATTTTCTCTGAACCACCAAATTAATTAATGGAATAAATTATTGTACTTTGTACATTTCCTGTTATGACTGACAAAGGTAAATAAAGCATTACGCATAACACAACACTATACACATGACTCAATTTTGTGAAATAGGAAAAACTATGTATTTCTACAGATCACAGTCAAACATCAAAGCCATAAAATGCACACAGATAACGGCAGCCTTTCGAAGTCCACGAGTTCTAGTTAAATGTTGATTATAATGTCATGTCCCAGTTATTAAATGTTGATTGTAATCTTCCAAATATTACGGTTTTCACCCACTTTATATGTTTCTTATAGTATTGACTTGCATATTCCAGATGTAGTTCCATGTGCAGAGTTATTTCCCCTATTTGACCATGGTTTTCAGTTTCATGTTTGGATGTTGCATCTTCACCTCATTGCTGATTCTATTTTACATTTCAGTGAGACAAACGAAGTAGATATTGCTTCCAACACGAGACAGGGCACAAAACGATACATGCCTCCAGAGGTGTTAGACGAAACATTAAATCGATCTCATTTTGACTCGTATAAACAGGGTGATATGTACTCATTTGGTTTGGTCCTATGGGAGATAGCTAGACGCTGTGTTACATCAGGTAAGTTAGTTTGTGTGAGTTGTACTGAAATACCTAAAACACATTGCCTGTTTCAGGTGACCAGTAAAAATGATTTCTACCCGTCTCCTCTCAACTGGTCGCTGTATAGCTGAAATATTGCTGAACGCGACGTTAAACCTTAATTCTCTCTCTCCTCTCAACTGTAGTCTGAATGCTCTGATGATACAAAGTAATAATGTTGCTTTTGTGTTTTGTAATGTTGAATGAATATGCAATAAAAACATCATTTCAAGTACACAGAGGCCTGATCAATCAGTTAACTAATTTTTGGACAGGGAAAGTTTCCCTTTATATTGCGATGCTAGATGAACTGGTTTATGGGTAATTTCCGAGGTGCCAAGCTGTATGGTTTTCATTACAACACCCCTGCCAAAATGAGAGAATGACTGAAATTTCCGTGTCCTCCATTTATTGAACGCGATATGATGTAGGTCGACCTAGTTTAAAATAATTTCTCTGGATTAATCTCACAACGCGCCATTTCTCGGTGCAGATATTGAAAAATTTGTCAGTTTCTTTTCCTGGACAACACTAAAGCTGATATATTGTCAGATTTTCTTCGAACGATTGTGTTTTGTCCGTAAACTGGTCAATATGGCACAAGTCGTAGTCTTGGAATATGCCGACTTTATTTTGGTGACTCGATGGCTCGGATAGTCAATAAAATACACCGAACTCGCTGACGTCATGTTTCAAGGTCGGCTGCAAAAGTGCACCGCCAAAATTATAGCGCAGTCCGGGAGAGAGAGGCCATTTTTTTTTTAGTCTGGAGTGTTTGACAGACTGTGAAGTTCTGCAAGCATGGCATTATGACAGCTCAAATCATGTACAACTATGATCCCAACTTTTAGTATGTTTAGTAAAGTGTAATCCTTCAAATCCTACTGAAGTTTCAAAAAAAATTTGCCAACTTGATTTTTGAGAAAATAATGAACAAACAACAAGTTGGTTCTTTACACTCCAATGTTGAAGCTTCACCGTTGGATGGGGATATAACTCTTGTTGTTTTTGCAACTTCGTGAAGAAGGCCTATAGGCTGCTTATAGTATTTTCTGTTTGTCAATTACCACACAAATAATTTAATCTGAATCGGATTCAGTGACTTATTATTGTACACATCTAGAATAGCAATATCATTAAACTTACTGACAAGTGTGGATGAATACGTGAATGAATGCCGCTATACATTCTGGGCTACCATGTTTACTGCGATTCGGACACTGGCAATATTGTTCGTTTACTGCCAAAATGTTACCTTCTCTAGTTCAAATAATATGCAATTTTTAATCTTCGGTGCTGTGTTCTTTATCGGGGAAATGATTTTGATAGTAGTTACGGATTCAAGTATACAACTCTGAGTATGCCAATGTTGTATGCAAAGACAAAAAAAAACTTCCTGTGCAGACGACGCCGTAGAACATTGTCGGGCAATCATCGGGAACTCCCATAATGACGTCGGTCGGCTTCATGTATTGTCTTAGATACCACCAAAGTGAGATTGATCAACTTGAAAGAAAACATCAGCTGTTCAGTCAACTAATAGCAACCCTCGCAACTGGGGGACTCTTAACCCCGAGCTCATTGGAGCATACAGGTTTTTGCCTGAAAATCTAGGCTCCGTAACATAGAATTACACAACCTAGCAAGTAGAAAGATAATATAGATCTATTCAAATATGTGAGGTTAGGTGCGACGTTAAACTTCAAACAAACAACCAATCAAATTATGTGTTGAAATCGGAACTGAACTGCTCTTTTTTGAAAGAAAACCTCTTCACTTCCATGTTAAAATTAGGCTTTCGTAGGGAGGAGAATCTTCTAGTGACGTTATATTGTATGTAACCAAATCACGTGCTTGAGACTGAAATATATCAAGCCTGCCGATTTCCTATCTTGGCACTAAAATAGGTATATAATAAAGTTGTATTCCATAGATTGTGCAATATCCATGGAGCAAACACCATCGATATTGTTCATGACTGACATGTACACATTTTTTATACCATTTTAACGCATCGACAAATTTGTCTCCATCGTCCACAGGTACCACATATGCAACTCTGATTTGCCTTGACTTTCTTTACAGTATTGATGAAATCTCTTCGATAATTCGAGTTACACTTTCCAAATTCGTACCACATAGGCAATGAGCGGAACACATCAGAAACATATTGAACAGGACCAATTCTTTCCCGGTTTTTTAGCACCCTTGGATGCTTTCATTCTACCTGTATCATACGAAAAGTAACTGTCTCCGAGATGGGTGTTAATTTCAACCCCTGAATTCTCACTGGATATTCATCAAGTCCGAGATCCATTCGTCAGCTTTAGACATTTACCTACATCCTCATACCTATATTATGAATCAAAAGTCACAAGAGTTTTTCTTTGAAGACTGTCCATAGTCAAGTACCTTGAGTGATACTTTCAAACATAACGAGTTATTCTAATGGCCAATGATGTGGTGAAGAGAACATGGTGTACCAGTTTCCAAGGCCCTATCAATAACTATGTTGGAGGTATATTCATCCTGGAGCGTAAAAAAGTGAAGCATCATTACATTCTACAGTTTTGTTCTTTCTCTCTTCAGGTATTGTAGAAGATCCACAAGTTCCATTTTATGATTGTTTACAAACAGACCCTAGTTTTGATGATGTCAGGAAGATTGTGTCGATAGAGAGGAGACGGCCAGGTATACCTAACCGATGGAGTGGGGATGAGGTAGGTCAACCCTTCTACAGACAATTGCACACGCAGTTCTGTTGGCTTCTTTGAGAGGCGTTTTGGAAGTTGGAAACTAGTAACGGAATACATTATTATGAAGTACGGTAATTTCCCTATTAATTCGCGATGTAGTGATGAAACTCACCACTCCAAAAATTGGCTACTTTCGAATTATTTGTTGAGCCAATTCTAGAAAAACGCGAGTGTTCGAATTAAATGTCGCGCCGACTTTCACGGAGAATCCAAAATGGCGGACCGCTTCGCCGTGGTCGTAGTGATCGTATTTATTAACGTGTATTAACTTTGAGATCTCACCATAGTTTCCATAAAATGCAGTGTATGATGTCAGAAAATCTCCTCTATCCTGATAAAGGCGTCTAATTTTATTCGAGGAAGTCAAGCATATTTATCGAGTGACAAGTTCAGCACGATCATGCAGATTTTGAGCTGACGTCCGTAAATTCGCGTCCATAATAACATCGTAAAAGTAGGCCAAAACATTGAACGTATTCCTTCCTTTTGTTCAGTAATAGCTATGATCTATATTATGAAACCTAACTGACATGGAATTGAATGAATATTCTATATATATAAAACTATACACATATTAGAGTATTCCATGTTCGAGTCGTTCGGTATGTCGACGTTGTTGTTGTGAACCCTGAAAATGAACCAACGGCAAATTTATGTAGGATTATATCACGAAGTTTTAGACAGATTAGCGGACTGTCATAGACTTTTTGGTCTTCATTGTGCATGATTTTACACACACCATCCAGGACTTGAATAAATATCCCGGACCTATGACACGAAATTAATGTAGAATTAACGGCGGATTGTACAAGAGAACCGAGTGTCAGTCGGCAATACACGTTTCGATTTGTTTGTTTCAAGTATGAGAATATCTATTACGGTACCGGTACTGTAACAGTTTACTAAAAGTATAGGTCGAAGTATGATATCGTTCTGAATATTAATTAAATACTGTTATGTTCTCATCTCCGAAACTTTACCTAATGCCATTTAAATGTTTCTCAAATTTGTTTAGCATATAGAGTAATGGAATAGCGAGTAGCGATGTTTTGATTCTTAGTGTAAAAATGCGCGGTGTAATTCCAAAGAATTTTTGATTGCTGGAATTTTGGTAAGTTCGTGGGTATTCATAAGAAATATTTTCATTCACAATAAAATATTTAACAAAACCGGAAAGAGTAAGTCTTTATGATAACCGTATTTGAACAAAACAGAGCACATGCAGAGATGATTGTTGTCGGCGCTTCACATCGCAAAATTTGTTTGTGTCCCCTTGTGGGAAAACTGACGTTTGTCAACTGTGTGATTTCCTGTCTATGTTTCATTAAACGATAGGTGTATTTTGTTAAACTTTTTCATTTTAAGTTTATCTAATTATCTAAATAAGCAGGTGTGTTTTGCCTTATGGCCAGTGTCACAGTTATTGAATTGAACTGCATGGTAATTTCAATAATATCACTTGATTGAAAGTTCCCGTTTCACAATGTATGACTGCCGACTCAAAATCAAGTCATTCAACAGTGCTTAATTCTTGAAAAGGAAACTTTTACCTGCATCCGATCGTCTTTCTGATTTGAGATTTGGCCCGACTGCAGCTTTTCTATAATTTATAAATATACACTCAGTAAATATAACCGGATCCACTTCAGAGAATATACAGAAATTGACATCTCAATTAACTGGACTGGTAAATTAGACCGATCTATGTAAGTTGTGATTGTATTCTGGTCGAAGAATCATGGCGAAAAAATCTACCAAATGTACAATCCCGTTTCTCAACGGTTTAGTGAAATTAATTCAGCCTTTCAGAGAATCTAGTTGAGGAAAGTTATAAAATATATCCATATGCTCAATATCATGATGCTTTTGTCCGTGCAGTACTGAGAACCATATGTGGATGGATTTATTCCATTTTTCTAAAAAAAAATCTAAACAACACTAATATCGAAATTACAACCGCGGCATGCGATTGTTGACTCCAGGTCAGATCGATAGCCGGCTTCATCTGAAAATATATTAGCATAAAATGTATTCTATTTAATCACCAACGTATAAAAGTTAAAGGGGGCATGAATTAATGAGGGACGATGAACCACCGTAAAGACTTCAACAGAAAAGGAGCGCCATGAAAATTTCCTTAGACCGTGTCACGTCGATCACCGTTGTCGGTGATTTTTATGTTCCGTTCAAACATAATTCATTCGCATGCAGTTCTGCCTTCTCGGAAAATATTCACCGTGTTTTTCAAATAAAGGAATGCTGGTTTAAAGAAAGATATTTGATATACGAACGGCTGGAAACTGAAGAATGATTCAATAGCGGGCCGTGTGCAGACACTCGACCACGTGCGGGGACTACCGTATATATTTTTCCCGACTGCGGCGAAACGCGATCAAGTTAGGATAAAATTACAGGACTGCGGAGTTAATTGAATCAATTTTATTCCTTATAGACTGTAAGTAATAGTAATTCAGTCTGATTATATTGTACCATTCCCTGTTGTTTCTCTGCGCTTACAAATAATAGCATACGCCGATATACTATACGAGATTCTAGTAACACATTCACTTTACTTTCATCGACACGAACTCCGTGGCGAAAACGGGAATGTTCGAATTTATTGTTTCACGGATATTGAAAATGCTCCCGTGTTCGTTTTATTAGGATGGACAAAATCACGACAGCGGAAAAATCGGCCGTTTTCGAATTAAGTTTGGAAGGTGAATTAATAGGGAAATTACCGTAATATCCATAATAATTCTTTTTGTCACTAATTGTATTGTCATTAGAATTCTGGGGTATGGAGTGAAAGAGTTTTGCTAGAATTTTCAGCTGAGGTTGCCAGCAAATAAAGGAAACCTTTTGCTGAAATATTTATGATACAATTTGGTCTATATAATTTGGTGTCTTTGCTTAAACTGTGTCCCATCATTTATCTGAACTCTCTTTCCTTGCAGCATTTACGGACAATGACAAAGGTGATGGGTGAGTGCTGGACACACAATCCAGCGGCTAGGTTAACGTCTTTACGGGTCAAGAAAACACTGGGGAAAATGCAGGAGAACCTGGACAATAGTATGAAAATATAGCAAGAACAATAACGGACAGGGAAGGTCTATTCTGGGAAAGTTAGTGTTGACATTGGCAAGATGGCCAGCGAAAGAATGAGAAAATCTCTGATAGAGATTACAGACATTGTGTAGCTGTGTCTTTCCATGCCTCCAATCACATCACCCAGTGTAGCAGTACTGCGCCAGTTTATACTTAGGTGTGCTACAGTCTGCTGCAGTCCATACGAAAGAGGTTGTCTCGTTCATGTGAGGGGCTTCATACAACCTCATCCCCCTTAACACCAAGGGGAGACAGTCCAGATTCGGTTGCAACTCTGGATGCTGCAGTGAATATATAAACATCCAAGGTGGCTAAGAGGAAGAAAATGCAGCACAAAAGCATCCCATGGATTAATGGAATACATAGAGCAGATCCGCGTGATGATTGTGCGGAACAACAATGGAACCCTCCAGATAGATAGGGTATCGCACCTGTAGGCTCGTGTTCTATCCTGGATGAACCTATAGGCTGCTCTCAACATGACGCAATGCACACTGATACATGTACACCATCAAATAATGTACGGGTTTGACCTGTCTATAGTCCACAGTGCCATGGGCAATATTCGGGTCCAGATTTTACTCACACAGTGGTGTTGCCAGGATTTTATAATTTATTTTATATTTTGATTTCCTGTCAATTTCGATTAAAATTTCTATTTTATGAATTTTCATTATCATTTTCCTCAATTTATTTTTAACCATCTGGGTATGAGAAGTCATGATTTTTAATTAAATTTAGTTTTAAAGTTGCCCTTCAAAAAAGAACTGGCCTAAATTTGATAGTGCTTGAAAATCTTTTATTTCTAATCTAAAGGGAACAATATTAAGCTGTAAAGATGAACTCCCTTGCATCAGTGTGTTAGAGTTATCTCCCTAGTCGTGGGGGGATTTGTTTTGGCAAAAATACTTACAAAACATGTTTGAATGTAAATATTGTTATGAAATGTCTATATCATTACTTCCACCCTAATAGGAGCAAACATGTATACATTGTGTATGTTACTGTTCATGGCAATCTAAATTATATTTAAGCAGTGGTCCATAAATTCTGTATACTATAGAGAATATGTAATCAGTGTGACTCCAGTCCTGTGTGATTGCCTTGGCTTGTACCCTTTATCACTTAACCTTTAAAGACTTGCTTGTAATTAATTACTGAGAATATGAACTACTGTGTGGAATATTTATTATTAATTCAGTGTCCTACGGTTTATCAAACTGGTCATTTCTGAAGCCAAGAAATTTCATTTGTTTCCATGCTCATTAATTGGCTTGCTTCTTTGTCAGGTCTACATCTTTCATGGAATGAATTACACATAAGAAAAACATTGTTGAGCTGTTAGCCCTTATATTTTTGTAGTAAATCATCGCTCAGACTCTGTATTTAACTGCTATAATGTCTGTAGGAAGTTTAAGGACAGGGAAATTTAGCTTTGTCTCTAAAGTCGGGTACAAGTGTACATGTAAGATGTGTATTTTTCTATGTGTGTGAATGAATCCTGTCTATTTTCATAGTTCCTACAATATTAGCTCTGCATGGTGCTGGCTGAATGAATGAATGTTGTTTCTAAAACAAAACTAAACTCACCTATTTTGTTTAAATCCAGCCTAAGGCTTCAAAAGGTACTGAAATCAGTAATTTCTTACTCCTCGCTTCTTTTATCGCATTTCCTAAGATGAATTGTACCTGTGAGAGAAATTTCCTGTTGTCGGGCTACATGAAGGAACGGTCATATTGTTGTGGCTACATGAGGGAACTGTCCTGTTATCAGAGAACTGTCCTATTGTCGGGCTGCATGAAGGAACTGTCCTATTGTTGGGGCTACATGAGGGAACTCCTATTGTCGGACTACATGAAGGAACTGTCCTATTGTTGGAGCTACATGAGGGAACTTCTGTTATCAGGGAACTGTCCTATTGTCGGGCTACATGAAGGAACTATTCTGTTGTTGGGGCGACACAAGGGGACTGTCCTGTTATCAGGAAACTGTCTTATTGTCAGGACTAGGTTTAGCCCACTCCGGATTCCTTTCAACCTATTTTCAGTGTTTCAAAGACATTCAAAATTTGTTAATTTTTTTTTACTATTTATTAAAGTTGAGTATTGTTTTGATTAGCAACAATTTTAAACAAATATTATACTGTTTTATCCACTGGAATCCTTTAGGCTATTGAGTTTTTGTCAAAACTTCTTATATTTTATTCGTGAAACATACATATAGACATTTGGAGATTGAAATTGAGTTTATGATTGAATTTTAGACCCGATTATTGACATTAATGGTGGAGACCGTTCTGTGAATCTGCTACTTCAGTGGTCGGTCTATGTGAGAGAATTGCTCATAAATTTGGTGTACAATATACCTATACTATGATTATAGTGCTGTCCTCAATGTTCCATGGTTTAAACACATAGTGCTGATTGACAGTTGTCCTCGCAGGTTGAAATACGAACGAAATTAAATTATATGTACAGTACATATATATTGAAAGTGAACAAGCATTTTTCCTATTAATATGGTATATGATATCAAATCATTGATTACATGTAGGTAGACTTTGGTCATTTACTGTGTAGATTCATTAATATGCGTACCTTTATCTCATCTCATTTTACAAGTTGTACAGGCCTGTAAACTGACCATCAAATGATATTAAAGCCACACAAAAAATTTAATTGATTTTCAGGTGTCAATTGTTTAGTTTTTAATATGGTCAACTTTCAAGTTAATAACTCAATACGAAGGAAAGTGATCTCCTTTGTTTGCTTAGTAAATTAGCAATTTTACTAACTTCGGTCTACTTATGTCATGATAATATGGACAATATACAATTGAAAATTACAATTCACATGTTCAAAAAAAGGTGATCATTTGAAAGAAGGGAAAATTCTTGAAATAGTTCAGTCTCCAGAAATCAGTTGAGTCTCCAGAAATCCAAAACATTCATTGTGTGGCCAAAATATTTCGTATCAAAATAATAAAAATAGAACATGGGAGAACACCGATGGCTATCACCCGTTTTGATCTTGGTTGTAGGTCTTCAAAGTAATGGGTATATTTTATCCAAACCAAACCATGGTGATCAAAATCTGAATTCTACAACTTCATAATCTTATTTGTGATTGGTTGCTCAAAGTACTGCATGGCCTGTGTCATCATTTTCAGTTCAGTTGGGTTTTTTTAATGACAATGAGCATTGAGTTATTTCCCTTGAGCAGTGAGTTACTGCCCTTAGCGGGTTTTTGTGCATATCAATATTGCAGTCGTTACAGTGACATGGACATGCAATACTGATGACAGATGTTTTAAGGGCAATAACACTGCTCCAACTGCCAGCCATTTTTCATCGCATTTGTGTGCCCACAAGTATTAAACAAAATTTGCGTAAAACACTCAAATGTATATGAACAACCCACCTATGGAAATATATTGTTCTTCATCATCGAATTCATGTCCTGTGTATAGTCAACACATTTTGTATTTCATATTGTATTTATGGAAGACCTTGTACATATATAAATATATATATATTCTGTATAGATATAGGAATTGGCGCACGATACACTTTTACCTATCTCTCTTATTTCAGCTGCAGGCTAACCTTGTACAGGCTAAATTTTTAGCATATCTTCACCCTTTAAAATTTCACAGCAGAGCTTGTCTTGTTTTAAGTTGCAACTGTTTTTCTACGCAGCCCTTGTTTTGTTATCACTTTATCTTGCTATACAGAGCTTTTTGTATCGCGCTGTTGCATCCATATACTGATTTTGTAGACCATATTTGAAATGTTTGCAATAAAATTGTGCATATTTAAATAGTGTCTTCTTGTATCATGGTCAGTTCATTAACAATGGAATTACTCGATATGATTCCGGAAGTAATGCTTATGGAATTACTCTATGGATCTGGAAGTAGTGATTATGAAATTACTCTGTATGGTTCTGGAAGCATTGATTATGGAATTACAGTATGACCCTGAAAATAGTGCTCATGGATAGGGTTTATACGGATCCTGGATTTCCTTGAATTCTGAGAAAATAAATTTCAGGACCTGGAAATCCTTTAATTCTGACAATATTTGTAAAGAGTCCTGGAAAAGTGCTTGAATTTTCTTGTCTGCCCTTCTCACAAAATATCGGCCACAATTAATTACTGGAATTTCTTTCTAACAAACTGAATTTATTCTTCGATCTAGTCAGATCTGTATGAAACGTGATAGTTTAAATACATATTCATTTCATTCTGAAGTACATAGTTGAATTTGATGGATGAAACATGGTAAAAGGCGTTAAATCATAATGTCCAGCAAAATTCAGTTAAAGGTCCTGGAAAAATGTACTTCTGGACATGGGAAAGTCCTGGAATTTTGTCTTTCACAAAGGGTAGGAACCCTGCATGGAGTTGCTCAAAATCGTGATGGTTCTTGAAGTAGTGATTATGGAATTACTCAGTACGGTTCTGGAATAAATGTTTACGGACTTACTCTGTATGGTTCTGAAAGTAGTGATTATAGAATTACTCAGTACGGTATACTGGAAGAAGTGATTATGGAATTACTCCGTATGGTTCTGGAAGTAGTGATTATGTAATTACTCAGTAGGATTCTGGAAGAAGTATGGAATTACTCAGTATGGTTCTGAAAGAAATAATGGAGTTACTCAGTATGGTTCTGGAATAAATGCTTATGGAATTACCCAAAATCATGATTTTTCTGGAAGAAGTGATTATGGAATTACTCAGTATGGCTCTGGAAGTAGTGATTATGGAATTACTCCGTATGATTCCGGAAGGAGTGATTATGCAATTACTCAGTATGGTTCTGGAGGTACTGATTATAGAATTACTCAGTATGGTTCTGGAATAAATGCTTATGGAATTACCCAAAATCATGATTTTTCTGGAAGAAGTGATTATGGAATTACTCAGTATGGTTCTGGAAGTAGTGATTATGTAATTACTCAGTAGGATTCTGGAAGAAGTATGGAATTACTCAGTATGGTTCTGAAAGAAATAATGGAGTTACTCAGTATGGTTCTGGAATAAATGCTTATGGAATTACCCAAAATCATGATTTTTCTGGAAGAAGTGATTATGGAATTACTCAGTATGGCTCTGGAAGTAGTGATTATGGAATTACTCCGTATGATTCCGGAAGGAGTGATTATGCAATTACTCAGTATGGTTCTGGAGGTACTGATTATAGAATTACTCGGTATGGTTCTGGAAATAATGATCATGGCATGCTACATTTGCATTTATGTCCAGAAGATTTCATTGTCCTGCAAAACCATCCACATTTGATTCCAGTATGGCATCCATGGCTCGTAACTATAATCAATAAGGTTGAAATACTGCTGAATGAGATGTTAATTCTCTATCTCTCAGATGTCCATGGATCTTTATAGAAACTCCAATGCACCATAGAGCTTCTCTCAAGAAGTGGACCTATTTTTTCCGGCTGAGCTAACAATGCATTTCCGTGATCTAAACAATGCAAATGTTACCACGACAACATTGCAATTCTGGTGGCGTAACAACTAAGAAGTCCTAGAGTGCCTTGAAATCTCTGAAAATTCATTACCGTAAGAAAGTTTGTTCAATCATCCCAAGAAGTGTGGAGTCGTTTGGTTGCAACTTCTGGCAGGTTTACCGATTTGTCGGACTTAACACGCAGATAATACGGGAAAGTTTCGGGGAAATCTCTAGCTTATAACCTAGTAATACACAAGTCAACGATATTTCACTGCGCATGTTTGGGGTTACAGTGGAGTGCCAAGGAAATTGGAACTATTCTGCTTGGAGAATTTAGTCCATACACAAAGGGTTTGGTGGGACCAGAATGTCGGGCGGAGATATCAAAATTTATGATCCAGTATTACTGGTGTCCATACTCTGGCAAGAATGTTACTGGATATTGACCAGTGTGCATTTCTCTTTATTTATGAACTTGATTTGGCATTCTAATTTCAACAACGGGAAAGGATTTTCATCACTCCCAAGGCAGTCTGGCCCTACCATAGGTCACGTGAGACAGTCTGGCCCTACCATAGGTCACGTGAGACAGTCTGGCCCTACCATAGGTCACGTGAGACAGTCTGGCCCTACCATAGGTCACGTGAGACAGTCTGGCCCTACCATAGGTCACGTGAGGCAGTCTGGTCCTACCATAGGTCACGTGAGGCAGTCTGGTCCTACCATAGGTCACGTGAGGCAGTCTGGCCCTACCATAGGTCATGTGAGGCAGTCTGGTCCTACCATAGGTCATGTGAGGCCGTCTGGTCCTACCATAGGTCACGTGAGGCAGTCTGGCCCTACCATAGGTCATGTGAGGCAGTCTGGTCCTACCATAGGTCATGTGAGGCAGTCTGGCCCTACCATAGGTCATGTGAGGCAGTCTGGTCCTACCATAGGTCATGTGAGGCCGTCTGGTCCTACCATAGGTCACGTGAGGCAGTCTGGCCCTACCATAGGTCATGTGAGGCAGTCTGGTCCTACCATAGGTCATGTGAGGCAGTCTGGTCCTACCATAGGTCACGTGAGACAGTCTGGTCCTACCATAGGTCACGTGAGGCAGTCTGGCCCTACCATAGGTCATGTGAGGCAGTCTGGTCCTACCATAGCTCATGTGAGGCAGTCTGGTCCTACCATAGGTCATGTGAGGCAGTCTGGTCCTACCATAGGTCATGTGAGGCAGCTATTTTTCACTTCGCAAATGGGGAGTTTCACTGTTTCACCATCTCAAAACTGAGTATTGCGAGCAGTGCTTGAAGCCAAGACAGAAGTCGTTCTGCTGACAGACGCTGTTCAGAGTTTAGTTGATTAACTATCTCTTGACATGTTGAGGGGATACAACCCTAAGATTCACACTGCCTGAGAGAGTTACTTCCCCTGATAGCATTCATTTGTTGAGAATGGATCTTTTGAACTTTTCTACCCATTGAAAAGCTGAGATATGACCTCTCAACCGAAGTACATTTTTTGTCATCAACGTTGTCCATCATTGTGAACACAGTATAAACCAGGCTTTCCAAATTAACCTAAAAAGTACAGAGCTGACAATCAAACCAATTGCACAGGCAAACTTTAAGTGTAACTCGGGTACTTATGTAAGTGTACATGATATTCAAAATAACGATGTAATAAAGTTTTCCCTAAACAATTCACTCGTACTTTGTCGCCGAGGATTCAGATGTATCTTTCTTCCCAGTCCCTTCGGACATGATAATGACGGCAGTGCGGAGAGTGAAATAGATTTCTGTCAATGTTGTGACAAGCCGGTTAACCATTCCATAATAACATCACAACGTAATTCTATCATGCTTGTGACATTGTGTACTACAATTTATTAATAAATTGTTAGAATTAAAGTTGTAAAGCAATATAACTTTGGGAACCTGCAAAGTACCAGGACGGTTACATTTGAACAATTCAGTTACTGGAGCCACAGCTAATCCAAATTGCAGTGGGTAAAAAAATACTGGTGAAGGCATGAACCTTATTATCCACTGTTTTACAGGGTAGCATATCCACTATTGATGGTGAAAGTGACACCGAATGAAAGATTATTTCCGCCATTGGAAAAACTACATTTCAATATTTTTAGAGATGAAACAACAACAACAGGAGTCCAATTTTAACTTTCCTTTTAATATACACAATTCATTCTACAAAAGTACATCAAAATACACCTTAAAAGTAGACAATCAGCAGAGAAAGCATTAGTACCTAGAAATAACCAGAAAATTGTATAGTTAATTAAATAGATATATTATAATCTACAGAGAAAGACAAGGGTACAACCCAATCAACATACCACAACACTTTTCTCAAACTGTTACCATGGCAACTGGCAGTGTATACAGCTGAACACTCAGGACATAGCACTTACAGCAGGGGTGATGAACTCAGATTAATTAACCTGGCCACTCAAATTTACTATAGAAGCAGGGGTGGTGAATCCAGATTAATAACATATAATGTTGTAACTCTGGCAGATATAATCTGTCCCAGTGTGTGACAATTATATGTATACTGTTTCGGCCGTCTTCCTTTTGAACACACTTTTGGTACTTATAAAAAATAAAGCACCTTACAAGATCTCACCAGGTTATGTTCAGCTTCACTTATATTTTGATGAAAGTATAACCATTCACCCAATATCATATTCCAAAATATCTGAGAGCTATATTCAATCAACATTATGTATCAGTAAATGAGAATTATGAGCCGGGCTCTAAATGTGACAAAGATGCAGTTGTCACAGAGAAATGCCAGTCAAGCCACAGGAGATCTATGAGAACACTGAACTATCTAAACTTCTACCACGTACATCTAAGTCAATTATTGTTTGTATTATGTTATCACATCAAGCCCCATTATGAAAACTATTATAGATGTACCATTACATACACACCTCCAACTCCAAAACAGATTTTCATTTGTTTTTTCTTTTTCATTTTTTAGTTGATTTTATAAGAAATTTTTGGCATAATTATGGGAAGAATTTGTAAAATTTATCACTGGATCACGTTTTGATATCAGTTCTCATTTCCTCTTGGATGTATATATATATCGTTATATAAAAATTTATTGCTGAGGAGACAAAGCGAATAAGTGACAGTTCAACGCTGGGTGTTTTCTTATGTAATAGATGAATATTTTAGAGCAACTTAATACCTTATGTAAAATATAAAGTATTAAATTTACTTCTAACATTTCTTTAGTGTAAATATTTTGAAGAAAAACTCCCACCATCAGGTGAATGAACAGTTCTACAGAATATAACTCACAATTCATCGAGATATGCTCATCTTACTGATTATAATATCGGACAGGTTCAAATCCACACAATAAATACAAATTCAAAGTAGAAGTTATGCAGATTCATGAGAAATACTTGTATAATTATATAGTACTCATTCAATTCGGAGTCTCTGATGCATCATGGGACTTTTTCCAAAAATAAATAATTTGATTGGTCAATGTCACAATCATGGTTTGCTATCATTCAAAGATCTTACAATGCATTCTTGTCATAGAAACATTCTGGTTATGTAAATTCATTACATCACAAATTTCAATATGGTATAGTAAATCGAGCATTCAGCTGTAGGTGCAAGGCATTTCACGAGGCCTGAATGTTTTTGTAATGGGCTATTATCACTGCAAGTAATATTTTGTGCTTTAATGCCATTCATTTTTGTATACATTGAGTGATAACAATGCAAAATACATGTATGGTAATCTCTTTAACAATTCCGCTCTCCAATTTAATTCGAATATGGCAATTTTTCCCACCTTTGTTTAAAATAATTCAAAAATGTAAAATTTTGCCAATGGATTGAAAAGATAAATTTGAACACTGCCAATTTTTTATCGTCAAAAAACTCCTAACCTTTTCCCCTTATTTCTTCTTGATTACCTGTTGAAAACCCAAGTAATTTGATTTTTGGACCTACTGGATTTGATATTAAGTTGAATAAAGGTCAACTCAAATTGTGGATATATTCACCATCCTTAACAATGCTTACATACAATCTGCATCAATTAACTTCACAGTCATGACAGTCGAACCCTGTAATGTCATTTATTTTGGCAACAGGATATATACAGCAAGGGGGTTCATAAATAAAATCTACCAATATCTGCAGTTATTTGTGCAAATATTACCCTCTAATTCCTCAGCTTATATCCGTCGTCGGTTTCTAATACCCTAAAACCATATACATAGCTGTATAACTATAGGTAAATATTATATGGAATTACCATGCAGATGCCAAGACTTGTTACAATGAAATGCTGCAACCAGTATTTGCCAAGTCATATATATTACAAAATCAAAGCCCCTTGTGAAAAACTAAAAAGAAAAAAAAGAAAATACCCAGGATTGTGGGTAAAAAAAATGTCATACTACAACGATCACTAACCCTTAATTATATCACCTACATTAACAGCCAAGCTAGCTTGTAGCCTTAATTACCCTGGAGCAGGGTCTTAAATATGGCATAAGCCTTAAGTATACAGTAGACAAGTTCTCTAATCATTCTTTCACTTTCACATCAAGTTACAATTAATTAGACAAGGAATCAATACCATCCTGTTCGTATTGATACTCTACATCTATCAGATGTTAACGTTTTGAGAAGAGTCAGCAGTCTCCCTTAGTAAAATCACAAGTGGTCACACATCGTTGTCCCGAGTCACTCATACTTAGAGATGGCTCGGGTGAATGTCACTGCTGGTGTGGAAGATAGTGCCTACTATCCCTGGCTAAGATTGAATTAATATGATGATTATACAAGAAGTATATCTTCATAGAAGTCTCTAACTGAATGGGGAGGAGCGGGAGGAGCGGGGGGAGCGGGGGGTCTGAAAGCATAGAACCATTAGAGAACTAATATTGTACTTGTTCAGAAGAATTCTGTGGTTACGGCAAGTTTCTGGGTGTGGTTTGAGAGTTTCACAGGTGTTACCCTTTGGATGGAGATTCATGTTCCCAGTTGTTTAAGGTGGCCCCCCAGTGTTCAAGGCCGCATGTGTTTCTTACAGAATGGTTTGCCTGCCTTAGGGTAGAAAGGCTGGCCTTCCAAATTCACCTGACAATGCTGAAAAAACCCAAAATAAGATGGCAATAGTTATAAAAAAAATTCACAGAAAATATATACATATAGACAGGATACAAAATTAGAAGAATACAGAAAATGGCATATAAAATAAAGACAAAAATCGACCATAGAGGTCCATGTCCCCCGCTAGCAGCACCAGTTATGGTGGATTACATCCACCATAACTGGCGCTGCTGCTGCGGGGGCCATGGCCCTCTATGGTCGATTTTTTTTGGTCGATGACATCTCATATCATTGATAAAGAATATGATTCAAATATGCATGGAGATATTGCTGATGAGCTTAACATAATCTAATACAGCGGATGGCACCCATATTGGATTATGCACATCAATAAAACATAATACCAACTGTCCTTTCACCAATGTCCATGCACTCCACAAGTTTGAAGTAGATTGGTTGAATCGTTCTAGAGTTATTGTCCAGACAATATCTAAATGCTGAAAATCTAAGATGACTGATGGTGGCCATCTTGGATTACACAGGTAACTGAAAAAGCAATGACAACTGTCCTCTCACCATGTCAAGCCAAACTGCAAGTTTGAAGTCGATCAGTTGAATTATTCTAGAGTTGCTGTCCAGACAAGATGCAACTGCTTAAAATGCAACATAATCCAATATCGCTCGTAGATGGCAGCCAAATTGGATTATGCTCGTTCATGAAACACATCCTAACCGGGATCTTATCAAGGTCAAGGGACTCCCCAAGTTTGAAGTAGATCCGTTGAATCGTAATCCAGCTATTGTCCGAACAAGATCAAGCTGGTTAAAATCCAATGAAATCCAGTATGGCTGATGGTGGCCATATTGGATTAAGCACATCCTTGAAAAACGATCCTAATCCTCCTCTCAACAATGTCAAGGCGCTCCCCAGGTATGAAGTAGATCGGTTGAATCGTTCGAGTTATTGTCCGGACAAGATCCAACTGCTTACAATCCAATATGACAGCGGCCATATTGGATTACGCACATTGCTGAAAAACAATCCCAAACGTCCTCTCACCAATGTCAAGACACACCCCAAGTTTGAAGTAGATCAGTTGAATCGTACTCCAGTTATTGTCCGGACAAGATCAAACTGCTTAAAATCCAATGAAATCCATTATGGCTGATGGTGGCCATATTGGATTAAGCACGTCCTTGAAAAACAATCCTAATCCTCCTCTCAACAATGTCAAGGCACTCCCCACATATGAAGTAGATCGGTTGAATAATTCTCGAGTTATTGTCCGGACAAGATCCAACTGCTTATAATCCAATATGGCTGACGGCGGCCATATTAGATCATGCACATTGCTGAAAAACAATCCCAACCGTCCTCTCACCAATGTCAAGGCACACCCCAAGTTTGAAGTTGATCGGTTAAATCGTTCACGAGTTATTGTCCGGACAAGAAAATCTAAGATCCAACTGCTTATAATCCAAAATTTATAATCCAAAATGGCTGACCGCGGCCATATTGGATAACGCACATTGCTGAAAAACAATCCCAACCGTCCTCTCACCAATGTCAAGGTACACCCCAAGTTTGAAGTTGATCGGTTAAATCGTTCACGAGTTATTGTCCGGACAAGAAAATCTAAGATCCAACTGCTAATAATCCAATATGGCTGACGGCGGCCATATTAGATTACCCACATTGCTGAAAAACAATCCCAACCGTCCTCTCACCAATGTCAAGGCACACCCCAAGTTTGAAGTTGATCGGTTAAATCGTTCACGAGTTATTGTCCGGACAAGAAAATCTAACATCCAACTGCTTATAATCCAAAATGGCTGACGGCGGCCATATTGGATTACGCACATTGCTGAAAAACAATCCCAACCGTCCTCTCGCCAATGTCCAGGCACACCCCAAGTTTGAAGTTGATCGGTTAAATCGTTCACGAGTTATTGTCCGGACAAGAAAATCTTACGGAATTACGGAACTACGGAATTACGGAACTACGGAATTACGGACACCGGTGTTTCTAAGTCCCCCCCCTACTAAGTAGCGGGGGACAATAAATATGCTTACACAAAACTGCTGTTTGTTTGTCTCGGAGACCAGAAGACATTACATACGAGTACTAAAATGATTAGTATGGGAATCCAAATCCTTGCACATTCAACTTAATTTGCTCCCCTGCTTTCACCGACTTGTAGCCTGTGAACATGTTTTTTGGAAATATACAAGAACATCTGAAGTTGGGGATTTGTTCCCGGGTAAATTTGGCTGCAATACATGCTTTTGTCTAAAACATGTTAATCAACATGCTAATTTTGAGGGAATTTGCTAAAAGAATTGATGTCAAGAAGGAATGCTTTGGTCATGTTGGTTAGCTGAATTAACTGCAATTTTTGATGAACTGCATGTATATAGTGTCAGGTGACCGGGAAGAGGGACATAATACATTAACAGTTCTTATCATGAGTGATAGGAACCACCGAAATATGATTGCAGAATAACATGAACTTTTATATTTTTCTTTGGGAATGATCTGGATACAACTATTTTTAAGAGAAACCTACCACTATTCTGTACCGTCTTTTGAGTTTTCTTTTATTTCTTAATAACTGTTCAAAGAATTTGTGTGGAATAATTTACCCCAAACACCTGCATAAAATGCTCTAAAATGTGGGAAATGAAAAGCATGTAGATAGCAGACTGTAAAGTTGGAGAGACTGACCTGACAGTTGAAGCACTCAGCGTGCCAGTTCTTGTTCATGGCCTCCACCCACCTATCCCCAGGCTCAATGGGGAAGTCACAGCCATGACACATAGTCTGGAACAGTTTATTCCAGTCTGAAATTATACAACAGTTCAGTTTATATAAATAAACACATCAGAGGTATGTTAATATAACTATAAATGCATGTACCGTGAAGGCACACAAAATTTACAATCATAATTGAATCTTCAACCAAAAACCCTGTTCAGTTGCCAACAGGCAGGACTATTCTACAGCTGAACACCACCTTACTGCAATAGTCCTGTTCAGTTGCACTGTGTCAACTTGGCAGGACTATATTCTACAGCTGAACAACACCTTACATACATAGACAAATTTTCACATGTTGGTACCGTGTGGTAACTGAATGGTAACCGCAAGGTAGGGCTTGTGAACAGTACACCCCAGTACAGTACCAGTATCAACACAGTACCACTCAGTAACTGGTCAGTCCTGATTGGATACCATGATACAGTACCACAAAGAATAGGACTGAACAGTACTGCATGGTAACTGAACAGTAACCTACCTGTTACTGTGTAGTACCACTCAGTTAGCTATTGACTGTGGCCCACCATTCTCTCAATAGGGTTTGGAGAGAAAGCAAGGACTCACCATTCTCATAGTAGGGTTTGGACTGTATATAATGATTCACCAGTCTCACAGTAGTGTTTGGACAGTACATAAGGATCCTCTTTCTCACAGTAAGTTTTGGACAGTATATAATGACTCACCATTCTCACAGTAGAGCTTGGACAGTATATAATGACTCACCATTCTCACAGTAGAGCTTGGACAGTATATAATGACTCACCATTCTCACAGTAGAGCTTGGACAGTATATAATGACTAACCATTCTCACAGTAGAGCTTGGACAGTATATAATGACTCACCATTCTCACAGTAGAGCTTGGACAGTATATAATGACTCACCATTCTCACAGTAGAGCTTGGACAGTATATAATGACTCACCATTCTCACAGTAGAGCTTGGACAGTACATAATGACTAACCATTCTCACCATGGAGTTTGGACTGTATATAATGGCTCACCATTATCACAGTAAGGTTTGGACAGTATATGACTCACAATTATCACAGTAGGGTTTGGACAGTATATAATGACTCACCATTCTCACAGTAGGGTTTGGACAGTATATAATGACTCACCATTCTCACAGTAAGGTTTGGACAGTATATGACTCACAATTATCACAGTAGGGTTTGGACAGTATATAATGACTCACCATTCTCACAGTAGGGTTTGGACAGTATATAATGACTCACCATTCTCACAGTAAGGTTTGGACAGTATATAATGACTCACCATTCTCACAGTAGGGTTTGGACAGTATATAATGACTCTCCATTCTCACAGTAAGGTTTGGACAGTATAATGACTCACCATTCTCACAGTAAGGTTTGGACAGTATATGACTCACAATTATCACAGTAGGGTTTGGACAGTATATAATGATTCACCATTATCACAGTAAGGTTTGGACAGTATATAATGACTTACCTTTCTCACAATAAGTTTTGGACAGTATATAATGACTCGCCATTCCCACAGTAAGGTTTGGACAGTATATAATGACTCACCATTCTCACAGTAAGGGTTGGACAGTATATGATGATTCACCATTCCCACAGTAAGGGTTGGACAGTATATAATGACTCACCATTCTCACAGTAAGGTTTGGACAGTATATAATGATTCACCATTATCACAGTAAGGTTTGGACAGTATATAATGATTCACCATTCCCACAGTAAGGGTTGGACAGTATATAATGATTCACCATTCCCACAGTAAGGGTTGGACAGTATATAATGATTCACCATTAGGCCTCTGTTAATTAATCTTTAGCTTCTCATGACCCGCCCGCATGTTTTTTGTCGTAACGATAATTACGCATTGTTTTAATTATTTGGCATTTTTTGCTGCAAAAAAAAAAAATGTGCAGAAAAAGGCATGCCTACCTGCCGCCGGCAAGTGAATTTTTCTGGCGACAGGTTGCAAAAAAATCTGCCTGTCGCATGCGGCAAGTAGGATTTCATCCAACAAAAACGATAAAATGCGATCAATTTTTGTAAATACCTTTTTGAAGACTAGATCTATCTGAAGGAATGGACAATCCAAGAAATAATCCATTGAGAATTTATTTCAAGCCGATCTTTGGCCATTGTTGTTGGTGTTCTCTGTCAACATTTCCCGCGACAAGTTACTTCCGGTTGTGCGTGAAGTCCTGCGCGTTAGTCCGGTGCATGCAAAAGTTGGACCTGTTACGAAACGGAATTGGACTGGGTTTTTTCAGTTCGTTTCGATGGTAAATAATATTGTTGGCTTCTTTGGACTTCTGTTCACAAGCTGACGTTTTTCTATGCAGACATTTCAGTTAACTGATAATTCCAACGGGACTCTGGTGGTCGATTCTAATTTATTGGAAGCAGCAATTTTACAAGGGGAGACTATTGATAAATATAACTAAATTTTGTTGGGATACTGGTGAACTCCCCTCAAATTTTCCTTCTTTAAAAAGGGTGTTACTTGGATATAAATTCTATGATATAATGTCACAGGTGCCATTTAAATTTCACATGATTTAGTCAACAACAAAGCTTTTTGCATTTCTAATTGCAGAAATTAGGGAAATAGTTGTCTTTGACATATCAAAGTTGACATACACTTTCCATTGGTGCTCGAAGTTTACCACATACATAACTTCTTTTTTATTGCAATGTCTTAATGCAGCCAAATAATTAATAATTAATAATTACAGCATTCAGCATCATCATAATTTCCTCCCAAGGTCATGAGAAGCTAAAGATTAATTAACAGAGGCCTTATCACAGTAAGGGTTGGACAGTATATAATGACTCACCATTCCCACAGTAAGGTTTGGACAGTATATAATGATTCACCATTATCACAGTAAGGTTTGGACAGTATATAATGATTCACCATTCCCACAGTAAGGGTTGGACAGTATATAATGATTCACCATTATCACAGTAAGGGTTGGACAGTATATAATGACTCACCATTCCCACAGTAAGGTTTGGACAGTATATAATGACTCACCATTCTCACAATAGGGTTTGGACAGTATATAATGACTTACCTTTCTCACAATAAGTTTTGGACAGTATATAATGACTCACCATTCTCACAGTAAGGTTTGGACAGTAAATAATGACTCACCATTCTCACAGTAAGGTTCGGACAATATACAATGACTCACCATTCTCACAGTAAGGTTTGCCATCCTCTTGATGGAAGCTCTCTCCTCCCATTGGCTGTTTACAATGGAAGCATACAAAACAGCCGGGATGCCATGTCCCACTGAGTGCATTCACACACTCCTGTAATACAATGAAATGTAAACCATCAGCCATTTACAGTAAACTATAGTCATTGTGAATCATTTGAATTATTCCAGGGCTATGGGATGGTATGTTGTTGATATTGTTGTGATGGGGCATTAAGCAAATATATAATGCATCAAGAAGTGGGCCACATGTTTATCCTTGTGTTACATGGTTTTGTCTACAATATAGTGGGAATATCTATGGCTGAATAAAACATATTTCTAGCTTCACAGGCACTGCTGCATCAGCCCTTTAATATTGTTCACAGCAACAACAACAAAAAAGTAAAAAAAAAGAGAAGGTTCTGCAATTTTATTTTTCCATTTTTACACATTTCTTTCTCAAAGTTTTGACAAAATAATGCTCTTTGGTGTCTTCTTTTATTTGCAGGAAATAGTATAGTTACAGGCTAACTCAGCAAGCAACTCAAAGAACATTGATGGTTTCATGCTAATTAAACTACTGCAACGGTTTGTCAAAAAGATGGATATATTTGATCTGTGCAAAAGAAAAAAAAGAAAAGATAATAAGGAGACTCCCTCCCTCATCATTTGTTGTTTTTTTTTTCATTTATCTGTGTATATTTCTGCATTTTTAGTGTTTTATTTTATGTGAATATATGTTGTCTTCAGTGATTTAATAGCTCTATAGAGCTAGTGTTAAACTGTTCTCACTTGTATCGACTTTAAATAAAGCTTGTCTATGTCTATATTATTTGGTAGAATGGAACTGAAATCTTACCCCAATAATGGCAGCTTTACACTTGTTACAGTGGGGAGCAAAGTGCTGGGCATAGTCTCTCTCACAGTACAGAAATCCTCCCTCTTCCACAAAGCCTATGTCAATGAGCTTGACCCCACACTGAGGGTTAGCACAGACAAAGTGGTCTGGACACCAGGTCTTGCCCATTGCCATGACAAATGGACCCCTGGAATAGGAAATTAATACATCATAACCCAATAATCACAGTATGATATTCGATCTCAACAAGTACGACAGCTTGAGTGTCACCCTCATAACAGTCGTGTTACCAATCAAGAGATTTCCACTTTACAATAACACCGGCTCATTCATAACACTTTACCACCCCATAACATTCACTTTTATATAATGTTGACTCATCCATGAAACTTTACCTTCCCGCAATGTTCACCTTTATATAACACTGACCCATCCAGGACACTTTACCTTCCCATAACATTCACCTTTATATAATACTGACCCATTCATGACACTTTACCTTCCCGTAATGTTCTCCTTTATTGACCCTTGCGCAACACTGTACCTTCCCATATCATTCACCTTTATATAACACTGACCCATCCAGGACACTTTACCTTCCCATAACATTCACCTTTATATAACATTCACCCATCCAGGACACTTTACCTTCCCATAACATTCACCTTTATATAACACTGACCCATCCGGGACACTTTACCTTCCTATAACATACACCTTTATATAACACTGATCCATCCATGGCACTTAACTTTCCCATAACATTCACCTCTATGTAATGCTGACCCATCCATGACACTTTACCTTCCTGAAATGTTCACCTTTATATATTAACAATGACCCACCCATGGCACTTTACCTTCCCATAACATTCACCACTATGTAATGCTGACCCATCCATGACACTTTACCTTCCAATAACATTCACCTTTGTATAACAATGATCCTTCCATAACACTTCACCTTCCCATAATAATCACATTTATATAACATTCACCCTTTTTTTTTCTGAAGCTGACAATTAAATATCTTACATCAATATTTTGCTGAGTTTGAGGAGGACTATGAACTCACCTGACAGACCCTCCACATGATGAACATATAGGGAATTTCCCTGCCTGATTGGGCTTCTGGTATACAGCATCTCCCTTCTTACCACGGGTGCCACCCTGCCCTGTGGGGCGTGGAGGGGCACCATGAGGGGCTGATGGAGCTGGAGGGGCCGAGGGTGCCCATGGTTTTGCCGCAGGGGAAGAGGTGTAAGGCTTAGAGGGTTTCTGAGCCCATGGTGGCTGTGGGCCTGAAGATATTTATGATAACATATATATATATATATAGGACCATACCCAGTGTGTAACATTAACCCTTTGAACACTAGAGGCTGCTTTTGTGGCCTGTTTGCATAATGTATATACGTAATAATCAACTATTCAGCCAATCACATAATGTTTAAAGCTGTATCCGCTTCACAGGTATAGTTTAGACGCCCAAGTCCAAAAGGTATCCTCTGCCACTCGTAGAGTCCCATAGGGGTGACAAATGCTATTTAGATAAGGATTCTGACGAAATCGTCGTTTATAGCTCTATTTTAGACGTGAAATCTCTAGGGTTCAAAGGGTTGATGTCTATTTGGAACTGTTTTGGTGTTTCATCAGGGAAACATTACTGTTGTTCATTTTTTATTTCCAAATTTCGAGAACCAAGTTGCTGTGAGTGCAGAGAACTCCACATACATTAAAATAATGAACAGAGAATGAAAGTGTTTGTATTTGATAAAGCATGGTATTTAATTTATATTTCAGGGAGTGAGAGGAAGGAGTATAGAGAATTGTATACATACCAGAACCAGCAGAGGATGGGACTGGTCCGCTGTAATACAAGCAAAGTCAATCAACACATTGTCTACAGTGAATGACTGCCTATTAGACTTAGTCAAGACAAATCACAAAGAATTCAAACGAAACATTAACAGAATACAAATCTACAAACCAAAGCTTTTGAAATACATCTTAAAATGATATCCAAATTGAAGAATTACCACCACAAGATAACCAAAGTCTGCTGTACGGACCTATCAAACCATATTTATGAACTGTTCCCAATCAATTGTGTCATTTTGAGAAGGTATTGGGACATACACAAGCCATTGACAGGGGTTTGAACTTTGAACGGCCTGATACTCTGGACCATTGTAGTCTTCACTGGCAGCTCAGCATAAGCCAGGGCTGTATATCTTATGTACCAAATGTTCATGTGTATTAGTTGGTGTTAGGCACCAGGACATTCAGGTTTTAAAGGGGAGAGGAGAATTAGAACAGGAATGGATGGGAAAACAATGTTAATCATATGCTTCTGTATATACATATAATCATGTTGTTGATACTTATCTCAAATATATCAGTTACTCTATATTGGAGCATTTCTACACTACTCTCACTTTCAACATGTATAGTACATGTATAGTGTGTAGCACAAAGGTGCTAAGCATGAGAAGTTGACCTGTGTCATACAGTCCTACCCGGATTCTAGGGATTTCTCCAACATTTTGAATGATCTCGAGTGTGTTGGTACATTCTCCCCTTCATCCTTTTGCTCTGTCCCCTCCTGTTCCTTCAATAACTTATATGTTTCTGATGGTATATAGCGTTTTCGTCCAAATTCGTCAATATCATCTGCCTTCCCATTGGTTGGTTCCATACCACTACTGTTACCGTTGGTGTGTTTGCCCTCATCCCTGAATAAATGGTCACAAATCAAACATACAAACATGCTAACATGCTAAACAAGACACCTCAAAGAAAACAGAAAAAGGCCAAATTTTAAAAATCTGCATTCCCAAAACCATTTCTGAAAATGAACAGATCACCCTATCAGTCATCAACTATGGTACAAACTCTGTTATGGGTTTGATCCAAGCAATTTCTCAATGCATAAACCAGTTATAGAATGGGAAAGACTATTAAGAAATAAGAAAGGAAGTCTAGTCATTCTGAAAGGACAGGACAAAACTGGATACATGCCTTCATGACTGGAACCAGACAAACAATGTAACATATTATGTTTCCTCTACCAACAATGTTCCAATTCACAAATATTTTGCCTACTGCGTGTTAACATTGTTGCAATCTACTGAACACAAGGTTTCAAACTGTTAACCACAATGTTACAAATTATGTTATTTTAGATTATATGTCTCAAATTTTTCAGGAAATGGGATTTTATTGAGAACAATATATGAACTAACAAACAACTTCCGAAGCTTGGAATTCAAATTTTAAATTAAAGGTTAGAAATTAAGAGTTAATTGAAGAAGTACATGTATAGAATGATCAATGAAAGTTTGAATGGTTTACCCAGGTATATCAATGTCTTCTCCAGTGAGAACTCTAGCCTGTCCTTTAAATGTGGTCACAACATTGTCTCCCGAGTACAGACCGATAGGGGTGTTGTACTGATGGTTCAATATAGCTTTCACGGTATTGGGTGACTTGGCCCTCTCCTGTGCTGGGAGGCTGGGAGGTGATGTCGGTTTATTGGGACGAAGACCAGGAGCGGCTACTGTAATGGGCCAGATTTGATGAGAAATATCACCAAAACGTAAAATTGAACAGGTCAGGGAAAACTAAGAACTACCCCTGGAGGTGAAAAAAAGGTTGTTTTGGCCAATAAAATCAAGAACATGTAGAACTAAGAGATATGCGCCCCAGGCGAACATGGACATATATATCTGTACTGGATGGTATTGAAGAACAAATTGTCATCTATCAAATTTGCATAATAATTGAAACATGTTTTGTTCTCTATTAAAAATGGAAACTATTTCATTGGAAATTCAGTGTTCATTGGAAATTCAATGTAATAATATATACACTATTAAAGTCACGAAGTTTTTGGAGTGTTATGGTGGAATAAATCAAAAGTTATTAAGCAAAAACTACCTTTTTCACCTCCATTTTACAGAGGTAGTTCACTCCAACCTGTTAAAGGCATTTGGCGATCTATTGTTGTACAACACACAGTTAGCCTCGAATAATAGACAACAATGAGATTGAGATTGATTCTGATACATGGTTCTTCTTCAGCTCCCAAATGTTGAAATCTACAGTTACATTTAATGAAATAATGTGGCTGTTGTATAATGTTTGAACTTGTGCCACGTCACTATCAACATTATGATGAGGTTACACTGTTTGTAGAATTAAACACATTTGCATATGTTTGTGATTTTTGTCACAAACAATCAGAAACTGGTGGGATTGCAAACATGTGATTCACTCACCGGTATTAATGTCGGTACCGGCCTTTGAAGAAGTTTCTAAACCTGAATATGATACATGTATAAGCTAGTTGAGATTATAGGTAAGTGTTACTTCTTAATGATATTTGTATATCTTCTCCATACATATTCTTATTCTTACCTACCCATTATACATTGCCAATTACAGCAATTCCTAAATGCTATATTGTGTGAACCTACCTTCACCACTATCTACGAGGCCCTGAAGCAGTTTGAAGGATTTTCCTTGTGATTGTATTGGCTCCTTGTCGTCTTCCAAATCTGCATATTTATCGTAGGTGGCCTGGTATTTGGGTTTTGGTTGTGGAGGGGTTTGGGACTGGGGTGCACTGTCAAAGTCAAAATGTTACATGCTCATTTGTCTCCCCTTATTGTGACTGAGATTGTTACAGAGTTCTCCCCCTTCATCTATCTTGGTGCAGTGGCAGTCCACAAACATATCAATCTCAATCCATTACCAGAAATAAACAAAACACTATCATGCTATTTATCTAACATAAAACAAAGTGAAAATCTCACCAAATTACATGCATGGGTTAATAACTTTGAAATCAGAAATTAAAATGTCATAAATTTATCAAACAACTTCTGAGATGATGACAAATTCCAAAACCACAAGATGCCCATTCCAAAACAAGCATTGTCAATCACTCAGGTCATAGCTAGTGCTCTACCATGTAATTCCCCTGTATCTCATATGACCAGAGGTACAACAGGGTAATTTAAATTAAGTTCAAGCCAAACAATCAACCATCAATTATGACATCCCATGTAACTTTCAACAATGCACTCAAGACGGTCTCGTACTATAATGTAATGACTCATCCAGCACAGGTAGGAATCCATATTATTGGCATCCAAGTTGAAACTTCTTTCAAGCACACTGTCAGGCTTAAACTTCCGAAGAGCACATGCCAGCTGTAGGACTTCCATTGCCATGGAGATCAGTTTGAGATGAAAAGCCGGCAGAAACACCTCAAATTAGATGAGATCTTTCGGTGGCGGAATCAATCGAATATTCAATTCTTTTAGATATATATTTTATCTCCTGATAAGGGACTATGTGAGCGAACACACACCCTTCAATGTGTGCTGTGCCACATGTCTGACAGATCAGAGTTTACAGCCGAGAACTGTAAAATCCCTACACCATTAATGTGCGACATCAAATGACTTCAAAGGAATAGGCCGAGCAGTCACGAATGTCAACAACATTGAAAATTTAGGAATAAATATTTTAATTTGTTCAATTGATAACATTTACTGGGAGACAAAATTATATAAAATGAGAGATCCTGAAGGATCTTGGCGCGCACCATTGTCCGATAATTGTAAGCTAATGACAAGAGGATCTTTTTGTCCATTGTTACTAATAACAAACGATTGATTTGTAATTTTGTTTACAGAATTTTGAATCTGAGCGAACAAGATCGAAAAAGGGACACTGGAAAACACCAAGATATAATCTTTCTAAGTTTCAGGAGTTTCAAGATTTCTAGAAACTTATGTCGGTTGTTATAGTACAAAAGAAATGAGCAAAGTTAGTCTGAACATGAGTGTACATGTACGGAGGATCCTTCGTCTTCGTTTTGTAGTATTTTTATTTTATTTTTACTGGAAGCGAAAGCGAAGCGGGTACTGGAAGCGAAAACAAATCTCTTTGACAGTTTGGCATGAGCTATGAAACATACTTAAGATTTTATAATTAGGAACGAATGCTAATTCTGTTATGTTTACTGGGCTAGTTTGAGATATCTCTTTTATGATACCATGCTCGAAAATAGCAAGATGGTACAATACTTAACACTGAAGGGATCTGGTCCGCGCAGTAATGTTGAAACTTCGAAAGTGTCTGAATCCTGATTATCTCCCTTGGATCGAAACATGCAATAGTCTAGAGTTGTCGAGTTGTGACGTTGTGTCACAAGAGTGACGCCCCTTCATGTAGCCTACCCGTCACAACTCGGGAATACTGTATTAATTTGAAGCGTAACTTGGATTTTCGAATCGGACCAAAAAAGTTATCTTGCACAACTAGGCCCCATGTGGGACCGGTGTACCAAATTTCAGAAAGATCCATGAAATATTCCCTGAGAATTCAAGATGGCCACCTGGCGGCCATATTGGATTTTCAAATCGGACCAAAAAAGGTATCCTGCACAACCGGGCCACAAGGGGAATCTGTGTACCAAATTTGAGGAAGATCCATGCAGTACTTCTTGAAAAATCACGATAACAAAGTTTCATTGGGAAATCCATGATGGGCGCCTGGTGGCCATATTGGGTTTTCGAATTGGACCGAAAAAGGTATTTTGCACAACTAGACCCCAAGAGGAACCTATGTACCAAATTTGAGAAAGATCCCTGCAGTACATGTACTTCCTGAGAAATCACGAAACAAAGTTGCATGGGAAAATCCAAGATGGCCACCTGGTGGCCCTATTGGATTTTCGATTCGGACCGAAAAAGGTATCTTACACAACTAGACCACAAGCCGGGGAACCTGTGTACCAAATTTGAGAAAGATCCATGCAGTACTTCCTGAGAAATGATGATAAAGTTTCATGGGGAAATCCAAGATGGCTGCCTGGTGGCCATATTGGATTTTCAAATCGGACCAGAAAAGGTATCTTGCACAACTAGACCCCAAGGGGAACCTGTGTACCAAATTTGAGAAAGATCCATGAAGTATTTCCTAAGAAATCGCGATAACACGGTTTCATGGGGAAATCCAAGATGGCTGCCTGGTGGCCATATTGGATTTTTGAATCGGACAGAAAAGGTATCTTGCACAACTAGACCCCAAGGGGAACCTGTGTACCAAATTTGAGAAAGATCCATGCAGTAGTTCCTGAGAAATCGCGATAACAAGGTTTCATGGGAAAATCCAAGATGGCTGCCTGGTGGCCATATTGGATTTTCGAATCGGACCAGAAAAGGTATCTTGCACAACTAGACCCCAAGGGGAACCTGTGTACCAAATTTGAGAAAGATCCATGCAGTAGTTCCTGAGAAATCGCGATAACAAGGTTTCATGGGGAAATCCAAGATGGCTGCCTGGTGGCCATATTGGATTTTCGAATCGGACCAGAAAAGGTATCTTGCACAACTAGACCCCAAGGGGAACCTGTGTACCAAATTTGAGAAAGATCCATGCAGTAGTTCCTGAGAAATCGCGATAACAAGAATTGTTTACGGACAGACGACGGACGGACGGACGACGGACCACGGACGAAAAGTGATTTGAACAGCCCACCATCTGGTGATGGTGGGCTAAAAATTACCGGACGTTTGCTATTATTCATTTAAGCTGCCCACTGTCATTACTGAAGTTTGAGTTTCTTTCAAGCATTGCAGAACTACAAGGTATGTCAAAGTTCATGGCGTTTTGTCTCGTGTCATCGGATACATGCTAAGAACACAGCACTCAGGACCATTGACCAATCAAACTGCTGTATTACGCAGGTGAGATAATGCGCTAATATACCTGGACATGGACAGTCCCTGTGTTAACCTGTTGGACAAATTATCCATCCCTGAACTTCCTCCAGACGAAAATGGTTTAGGTGCAGCATTATAATTCTGGAATGAAAAAGTATTCAACAATGTCAATAAATTTCAAGAAAACAATAAAAAACTTCATGTACATACATCTGTAATAATATAGACTTGTTACTAATATGTAACTACATGTAGGGTGAGTGAGTGAATATGAATTGTTAGTCATCTCTTACGGCAAGCTCTCTGAGGTGCTGAGGCCTACTCTTACCATGACCTGGGCCGGTGCACAACGACATCCCGGGTCAACCCCGGGAGCACCATGGGGAGTAAACTATACACGCTTAAAACTGAAGTGTTGAAACTTACTTGTAAATTGTTGAAATAACCCTTTAAGTGTGTCCACAGGGACAACACTTAAAGAGCAGTCCCTGTGGACACACTTGAAGGGTTATTTCAACACTTAACGTAAGTTTCAAGACTTTAGTTTTAAGCGTGTACATGTATTGTACTTCAGTACTTTTCTCCTTTAATAATCACTTCATCAGAGGCTACACTCTGTATTCTAATTATCATGAGATATAAAGCAGACCTCACAAAGAAAAAATTTGAATGGTTATTCTGAACAACATATAGGTAAAGAATAAAGCAGTGCACCAGTTCAGTAAATTTATTTCTGGTACCTGAGATATTAATGTTCAAAGTGTGACCATCACATTTTATCTTATTTTGTTCAATTGAAAAAAAAACATAAACTTGTTTTGTTGAAGCACTCTACTTGACAAAGCTAACAATTTAATGGAAAATTTTGAACTTGGAGAAAACTAAATGTTTGAAAATACATTGAGGCTTATTTTATGAAAAGACAAGCATTTAAATTGAGATATCTTCATACCTGCAATTCTCACAATCACTATTTTGACATATTTGAAATCACAGAGAAATAAGCTTACCAATAATATGTATTGTTGATCATGTTAATAATTCTCACAATATAATGACAAATGCCAGTGAGTGTGTGAAAATCTGCCAGGTAGGTCACAAGCCCTCAAAGCATGATTAGACGGCAATCGGGTTGTAATTTGTACAAGCTGCTCCCAGGTACATTTACATCTACCTTAATAAATCACTTTATCAATAGTTCCATTTAGAGTTGGTTTATTCCAGCCTGACTTAAGTCTTTCCACTTGTCATCTACTCTTGTGCTTATGGAAAATCAACGGTTGGATCTGCATGAATTATCATTTTTGCAGCATGTATAACAAATGAAAATCTACAAAATGACTCCAGGATACTTATAATGTATCACTTTTAAAGAAACTTTTGAATTCTTTCTATATAAAACACCACAACACCGGCTCCATTGCATATGGCACCACCATATTAATTGTGATACTGTATTGATCTTGTGGTAAGTCAATAAAGCTGTATAGTGGATACCGGTCAATACAATCATATAACGATAAGGTAAAAAAATGTGTGTTCTATTTGACAGGTTTGACATTCGGTATCTGGGTTGGGCATCCACTCGAGCCTCTGCTATCACCTTATATGGCATTATTGATCTTTTTCCATGTAAGGAGAGAGTGAGTAGGATTTTAACGTTGCTTTCACAAAAGTGAAGTCATATGTCAGGGCCGTAGCCAGGATTTACTGAGGGGTGGTTCGCCTTCACTCCAAAAGAACACATCAGGGGGTTCGCTGTATGGGAAAAAGGGCAAATAGGGGGTTCGCTTCAGTTTGAAAAGGGCATTTATATGAGAAAAATATATAATATTTCCGAAAGGGGGGTTTTCCCGAACCCAAAATAACCCCCCTGGCTACGGGCCTGTATGTCTCATTAACCTGACACCGGGTAAATCAGTCCTTGATCTATTCTCTTACTGCCGAGCAACAAGGAAGCTGTCCCAAGTTTTAATCTTTGGTATAACTTGGCCTGACCACGAAAAGATAAATGAATTACGACGTTCCCATGATAGGCAATTTGACTCTTGGTACATGAATCAAGTATTATAGCGTTTTATACAGAGATAATTGAATGTAGTTATTTGAAATGTGATGGGATCATAGAAAGAAGATGGCTATTTGGTCAATTTCAGTTTGTTAAACATGCTGCAACAAAAAGTTTATATGGACCAACCTTTGATTTATGAGAAGCTCTAAAGTTCAAATATGAGTAATAACGAGAGATCCTGAAGGATCTTGGCGCCCACCATTGTCCGATAATTGTAAGCTAATGACAAGAGGATCTTTTTGTCCATTGTTACTAGGAACAAGGAATTGATTTGTAATTTTGTTTACAGAATTTCGAATCTGATCGAAATAGGGACACTGGAAAACACCAAGATATCTTTCTAAGTTTCAGGAGTTTCAAGATTTCTAGAAACTGTACTTATGTCGGTTGTTATAGTACAAGACTACAAGTTAGTCTGAAAGTGAATGTACATGTACAGAGGATCCTTCGTCTTCGTTTTGTAGTATTTTTTTTATTTCTGCACGTGTCATCATTGGGTACTGAAAGCGAAGACAAATACCTCTTTGACACTTTGGCATGAGCTATGAAACATACTTAAGATTTTATAATTAGGAACGAATGCTAATTCTGTTCTGTTTACTGGGCTAGTTTGAGACATATCTTTTAAGATACCATGCTCGAAAATAGTAAGATGGTACAATACTTAATACTGAAGGGATCCGGTCCGCGCAGTAAATTTGAACTTCGAAAGTGTCTGAATCCTGATTATCTACCTTGGAACGAAACATGCAGTAGTCTACAGTTGTCGAGTTGTGATGTTGTGTCACAAGAGTGACGTCCCTTCATGTAGCCGACCCCACGCAGACGAAACGTGCATTTGCAAACTGCATGGAATAAAGAAAACTCAAAGAAATACTTTTTAATTCTGAATTATTTGAACTCCTTGATATGGAAGGTGAAGGTACGGATATTCTCTATAGTCAATATATAGAATATGCCCCACCGTTTCATCCGCCGACTCTTTTGATGCAACGTCACAACTCCGAAATACCATATTAATTTGAAGCGTAACTTGGATTTTCGAATCGGACCAAAAAAGGTATTTTGCACAACTAGACCCCAAGGGGAACCTATGTTCCAAATTTGAGAAAGATCCCAGCAGTACTTCCTAAGGTATCACGATAACAAAGTTGCATGAGGAAATCGAAGATGGCTGCCTGGTGGCCATATTGGATTTTTGAATCGGACCAGAAAAGGTATCTTGCACAACTAGACCCCAAGGGGAACCTGTGTACCAAATTTGACAAAGATCCATGAAGTAGTTCCTGAGAAATCGCGATAAAGTTTCATGAGGAAATCCAAGATGGCTGCCTGGTGGCCATATTGCATTTTCGAATCAGACCAGAAAAGGTATCTTGCACAACTAGACCCCAAGGGGAACCTGTGTACCAAATTTGAGAAAGATCCATGCAGTTCTCCTGGGAAATGACGATAACAATGTTTCATGGGGAAATCCAAGATGGCTGCCTGGTGGCCATATTGGATTTTCGAATCATACCAGAAAAGGTATCTTGCACAACTAGACTCCAACGGGAACCTGTGTACCAAATTCGAGCAAGATCCATGAAGTTGGTTCTGAGAAATCGCGATAACAAGGTTTCATGAGGAAATCCAAGATGGCTGCCTGGTGGCCATATTGGATTTAGGAATCAGACCAGGAAAGGTATCTTGCACAACTAGACCCCAAGGGGAACCTGTGTACCAAATTTGAGAAAGATCCATACAGTAGTTCCTGAGAAATGACGATAACAATGTTGTATGAGGAAATCCAAGATGGCTGCCTGGTGGCCATATTGGATTTTCGAATCGGACCAGAAAAGGTATCTTGCACAACTAGACCCTAAGGGGAACCTGTGTACCAAATTTGATAAAGATCCATGAAGTAGTTCCTGAGAAATCAAGATAACACGGTTTCATGGGGAAATCCAAGATGGCTGCCTGGTGGCCATATTGGATTTTTGAATCAGACCAGAAAAGGTATCTTGCACAACTAAACCCCAAGGAGAACCTGTGTACCAAATTTGAGAAAGATCCATAAAGTAGTTCCTGACATTGCCTGAGAAATCGCGATAACAAGGTTTCATGAGGAAATCCAAGATGGCTGCCTGGTGGACATATTGGATTTTCGAATCGGACCAGAAAAGGTATCTTGCACAACTAGACCCCAAGGGGAATCTGTGTACCAAATTTGAGAAAGATCCATAAAGTAGTTCCTGAGAAATCGCGATAACAAGGTTTCATGGGAAAATCCAAGATGGCCACCTTGTGGCCATATTGGATTTTCGAATCGGACCAGAAAACGTATCTTGCACAACTAGACCCCAAGGGGAACCTGTGTACCAAATTTGAGAAAGATCCATGAAGTAGTTCTTGAGAAATCGCGATAACAAGAAATTGTTTACGGACGGACGACGGACGGACGGACGACGGACGGACGGACGGACGACGGACCACGGACGAAAAGCGATTTGAACAGCCCACCATCTGGTGATGGTGGGCTAAAAATGCACAAATGTTTGTAGAGAAGCTAGGGTTGGATGTATAACATTTATTGTGTATTGTCATCGGGTGGTTTGATATTCAGTGGTATAAATTATGTGCAGTTATTTGTTATAGTCCCCCTGAGTATCCAAGCATATCTAAGAGTCTACACTCTAACTCAATACTGATGAACCATGTACACATAGTGATGAATGCATAGCCTGAGAGCTGCTATATTGTCAGTGTAACCTTAGCTATCTGGATGGTAACAGTACTGATATATGGTAGTTGTTAGCTCCAAGGTCAAATCTTCTTCTGTACCATCATCACCATGATCAAGTCTACTGGATACATCACTTATTGCTTACAGTGCTATTAATGACTTCAAACTTGTGCTCAGAGAAACACAACAGACAGGTCGTGGGTGAACTTTGACCTCTTTCAAGAGCTCCTTAATTAACACATCCCCTTATCCTGACTGTTAGGACAATTGATTATTACTCAATCTCACAACAACTTAGTTTTCTATTCTTGGGGTCATTAAAATTCCATTTATGGCATTTTTTCTGCAAGCTATGTTAAAGCATATTAATTCTGGTACCCTTATCTCGGTCACCTGGAGAAACCCATAATAAACAGTATAATTAATTGTTTGAAAAAAGTAAAATTTTGCAAATATGTTCAGTCTCCAAGTGAAATAGAGATCAGAATGAAATTTGATTTCATTGTACATACATTGTACTTTGTAATGAGGTGAAAACAAATACTCCAAGCTGTGATAATAACCCATTACCTGGCATAGACTGAACCTCCAATCAGCATTTCTCATAGGTACCTCTGTACTTCCAGGGGTTTACATGTAATAATAGCTGTAGCTCCATGTTCTGGCATATGTCCAGTATGAACACAGATGTGCTAACATTGATACCCCTCCTACACACATGGTAAAACCGTAATATGCTGTCTAAATCATCTCAGCAAAATAGATTATGATACATGTATCAACATGTAGTCTAGAACTGACCATATCAGCACATTCTAACACAGAAGTCTACCCAGAGGAGCTTCAATCTGAATGAATTGATAATTGATGATGATTAACTTAAAGAGTTACTTTCCTGTATAATATTCCAGAAAGAGTTATATCCCCTTTTGACAAAACGACAACCAGTATCTGTTTTGAATGTACCAATGAATGAAACTTGGAACCAAAATCACCCAAAATTCCCCCCTGTTTCGACTACACCCTATTTCTACCTAATAAACAGGATTATGCATGCTCTAAGAACATCTGGATGAAAGAGTGAGTGAAAATGATTAACGTCTCTGTCAACAATATTTCAGTCATATCACGACGTTTGGGTCCTATTTCTTTTCACATCCAGAACATCATGGTTGAGGTCCTATTCCTTTTCATACTTGAAACCCCACGGGTGCTCCATTTCGCTGCCTTTATGACAAGCTGTCTGAGGAGCTGATGCCCTTAATTCTTCCCATGACCTGGAATGTGTAACGTACCTCCAAACGTTCAATAGATCCATGACCTGAGGTGTGTAACGTACCTCCAAAGTTTCAATAGATCCATGACCTGAGGTGTGTAACGTACCTCCAAACGTTCAATAGATCCATGACCTGGGATGTGTAACGTACCTCCAAATGATCAATAGATCCACATAGCCACTATTCATATACATGTATTCATTATAATCTCATAATGCTTATTTTCAAACATTTAAGCGCTTTAACCCATATCAAGCCCTCTAATAAATAAGCGAACAGATTACATGTCCTACTCTATCAGGCTGCACACTGATTGGTCATAGATCATATTTGCAATCTGTCATGTTAAAAGCGTATTGCTCAAATGTTCATTTAATCTATGGACGGACCTACGTTCTTTACTAAGGAGAGTATCGATGTAATGTAGGTCATCCATCGATGATTTAAATAAAAGAGGCAAGTCAGTTGTTCACTTATTTGTCAGACGACTTCATGTACATGTATGATGCTGAACAAGTAGAGATGAGAATTTTACATGTAGTAGTGGATGACAACTGGACCCAAATACCCTTCACAAAAACAGTGTAGGATTGTTTATAATTGTTTATAATGCAGGCTACATTTCGTCATTTCAAATTTGACATGTCTAAACTGAAACCCAATAAACGTGTAATATTCAAAGTGACACGACGGGAAAGTAGTAAGATCAAAGGCTTTGTATGTCAATAGAAACCCTATTAAAGTTATACCCTATTATATATCAAACATTGATCTTATTAATTTACATCAGTAAATAAAGTATACTGTTTGAACCAGGTCATAAAGCTCAAATATTAGCTCTAAAATGATCGCTTGATTCATTGAAATGTAACATTCTATATTACCAATGCTCCATGATCAAGTTACCCTAATTTACTAAGCCATGTCAAGAATGTTGCATGCAAGGACAGCTCTCAACTCAACTGTCACAGTGTGTTGCTGTTGATTAACCATTGGGTAGACTTTTATACATGTACATGTTTTCTTTCTGCTAGATGCATATTCCAATGTTGAATTGGGTGTGAGGGTATATAGGTGTAATGATATTCCATGATCAATGTATAGTCATGATAGTGAACACACATTCTCAGTCACACACGACTATTACCCGTAGGTTAATTAATGAATACGGTACTGATAAGCTAAAAGGATGTCGAATCAGGCCAACTAAACTTTTTGTACAATTGAGAGCAAACATACAGAGACTCCTGCATATGGACTCTCACACAGAGAATGATACAAACATGTCCCCTTGTCGACTGGTTAGGGTAAATTCAGTGAAACCCTGCCTTCACTGTTGGGCTATGCTTTGCATATGGGATTTACAAATAGATATATTTGTATGGTGGGCATGGGGGGGAGTGTATGAGGTGAGCAATTAGCATATATTTCAATATTTTAATATATTATATATTTTATTAGCATTGACTGGCCAGGTAAGAAAAGTTCTGTATTAGTTGTATAGCAGGATGATAGGAATTGTTTACACAAGCAGTCTACATTATGTACATGAGGGTGTATATAAATAGATGATCTTGGCCCCTGCTCTTCTACCATATACCTATGCATATACACTCATTCTTCCCACTCATCAGCTGTATCTAGTAACTACATGTGTACTGGTGTCTGGTTGAATGCTGCACATGTGCTATAAACTTAACTCACTTCATCTCTGTCATTCATTTCATTATTCAATGTACATTAGTCACCTCCAGTTTACAATATACAGGGTTTAAAATTGCAGTAATGAATTTATGTAGACTCAAAGTGAGAAAAGTAAATAACACATAAATATAGCCCAAAATATGCACCTGTCAGTTGGGTTACCCATTTCCCCCATCCCCGGGGAAGGTGAGGCCAAGGTAGATTGCATTAAGTCATGACCCCAATGGTCCCTCGGTGGCCCAATCGAATCCCATATTTACATGTATGATCATACCTAGCCTTTAACACCCCATACATGTATAATGTCATAACCTGTGGCACACTCTGCTGCCATATCTAGCCCCTCCCCCCCCCCTCCCCCATGGTCCGACATTCCCTGGGGGTGGGGGAATGAGGGGTTCAATGCACACCTACATGACATAGTCTACCAATTATCCAATAAGAATATGTGTGACTGTCACTCCCTGTTTGTTGATTGTGGTCTTAGTTAACCGAACAACTGACCATACTGACAAAGTAGAACTTCCCATTTATCATCTGGTACTCCTATTGCACAATGATAGTGCATGAACATTTTCCACTTACAGATGTGTATATCAAATCAACTAGTTTATCTGTTCTTACATTAGGTCCAGAACATTGTCTACATCAATCTTATATTCTGTTAAACATCTTAATTTTCTTAGTGAGAAATTTCACTCATGTACATGAAGGAGTGATAATTTTCACTCACTGTGTTTTTTTTTTGTTTAGACTGGTCAGTCTGTCCAGTTGCACCCAGCTAAGCCATACTATTACCCATTGTTCTGAGAGCATGACTGCTGTTGACAGCTAGGTTATTGGAACAGGTCTTTCCATTAGTCTTAAGAAGAATGTCAACTCCGTAGTATACTGAACACACCTATTCCTAAAGAAGAGGCATGACCAGTCCAGAAGAACTGGTTTATTATCTATAGGTCAATACAGGACACACCCAGAGACAGTGAGAGATGAGAATAACAAACCCATAGGGGCTAACACAGAAGCCACCAGAGATTGCTTGGGTATATTGCAACCCCCACCCCCCCACCCTTCCAGGCTTTGAGGTTAAAACATGAAAGTTCATATCTAATAATTCACCAGGTAAGTATAAAACTTCTTTGAAAATTACAATCCGGACAAGAATATTTGTACACTGAGAAAAGGGCTGAAACACTGGGGGAAAAATAACCCAAACAAACTTGACAATGCACACCTACATGATACAACTACAAATCTTTCAAAGTATTACAGCAACATATACTGAGGCCATACTGTGCCATAACTTTGTGGGAAATGATTGAAACAGGCAAACAACAAGCAATAGTCAAGATATCATCCAGACAGGCATTTTTATATATTGATGATAAAGGGTCATAACTCTGGGGAAAATCATTAAGACGGGTAAAAAACTGATAGTGCACATCTGTAATGTACTAAGAATCTTCCATGCAAGTTTCAAAGATCTCGATCAAATATTAGCCAAGATATCGGCCGAACCAATTTGTCCATAAGGATGGACAGATGGACAAAGCAATTCCTATACGCTACTTCGAGGAGAACCAGACAGAATAAGTGTATACAGCCATGTGTTCCTTATGTAGATTTGACCGGATGTCTTGTAATATTAACAGGAGACAAGATCTGTCAAATACAGCCTATTAAATCAACCCCTCTACTGTGGCATTGAATTAAGTGGATTAAATCTCTGATTGACCTATATATTAGACATTCAGGTATCAAGTAATGAGACAGGTGTTTGATCCATACTTGACTTACCTGTGCAGATGAATATGGACTCTGCTGGTTTTGTAATGAGAATATAGATGGAGTGTTAAACTTCTCATAGGTGGGCTGTATTTGTGTTCCTCCCCTGGAAAACATCAACAGATTCATATTCAACAACAAATTATAAGTGAATCTATATATCTCTGTATACCATTATAAAGCTGTAATCTGTCTGCGTTTTTATAACTCGATAACCACATGATTTACAGATACAATATATATGCCATTTGAAAGGTATTGCTCCTGAGAGTGACATACAATGTAGATCTATTTTAGACTGCATCCCGGGGGTGGGGGGGATCCTTTTCATCACTTGACATTCAAAATTAATGAAGGTTTGAATGTATGAATTTCTAAAGCCAGCTCTTCTGGAACAGGTTACAATTATGTTTTCAAAAAGGAAGAATTGAATATTAAAAATGTTTCCTGAATCAAGTATTTGATTGAGTGTGATAAACTTGTACAGGGTCTGAAATAAGCAAATTCAAATTGTTCATTCAAACTAAATTTTGATCATTAATTCCTACTCAAATTTTGATAAAACGTACATTTCATTATAATTGGTTGATCACTATATTCCAGACACTGTAGTGTACAACTATAACTAATACCATCTGTCAATCAAACAATTGATTCAATGAAAATAAAATAATGTAAAATGGTTATCCTAATTGTAGGTTAGGTTTATGCAATATTTGTGGACAAAGGAAAATTCAATACTGTAAAACTGCTGCTGTGTAAAAGCATGATGAGCAGAACTGATGTGATCTGTAATGGGTGTATCGTCAATCATCATAGGAGCATGTTGACATGTCATAAATAGACACATTACAGTGTCAAGTGCGACTAATCACAAAGCATGAACATCTAGTTAAATTATAACATATATACTGCAGTGCAATATACCAAATACCCATGAAGTATTATTTATATTCGACAAGCAATGGAGGGACATCATTACGCAACATTAATACCACCTGAATTGGCATGCAAAACATCTGCATGGGTTCCTGGGATGTAACATGTGTGTATCACTGGTGATGTATGTCGAACAAATACTCAAATATTGGATTATCAATCAACACAATAACTGAATGTGAAACAGGACTTCATGTATGTAATACATTTGCATATCGTCCGTAACTGTATACATGTACCTACAACTGAAATATGGAATAGTTCAACATAATCTCAAACAGACAAAATTTTGCAAAGCTACATGTAAATGCTATACAAATTATATCTATTGAACCATGGGATAAATATAGCATCCACACTTCCAGAAAAAAAAAAGTCAACATACATGTAACTAATTACCACTGAAAGGTAATCTTTTACCAGTCTAATCCTACTGTATTTCCTTTGTTTATTGCTCAAACACCATCATGGTTATGAGGTGTGAAGAGTTGATTCAGCTATAAATAACATATCATAACATGATCATATAGGTTATTAACACTGCATATGCAACAAATCTGATAGTCCATGCAAGACACGCTTCACTGCTGTATACATCATATAGACACACAACACAACAGGCCCATGTATATAGACACACAATGCAGCAGGCAGTTATATAAGTGCTCAGTCATCAAGGTCATAGTCAATAAGCATAACTAAAAATACCTAAAAACTTTCTCAAATTCACCATGAAATACTTCAATACTATTCAAAAGTATCAGTGCAATTAACTTCAATACTATTCAAAATGTACCTGAACAATATCAACTTCAAAACTATTCAAAAGTTTCTGAGCAATCAACTTTAATAAGAACCTGTACAATATCAACTTCAAAACTATTCAAAAGTACCTGTACAATATCAACTTCAAAACTATTCAAAAGTTTCTGTGCAATATCAACTTCGAAGCTATTCAAAAATACCTGTACAATGAACTTCAATACTATTCAAAATTACCTGTACAAATATCAACTAAAAATCTATTCAAAAGTGCCTGTACAATATCAATTTCAAAAGTACCTGTACAATATCAACTTCAAAACTATTCAAAGTTCCTGTACAATGAACTTTTAAACTACCTATACAATTAACTTCAATACTATTCAAACATACCTGTACCATATCAACTTCAAAAATATTCCAAAGTACATGTACTTGTACAATATCAACTTCAATACTACTCAAAAGTTTCTGTACAATTGTGAAAATACCTGCACAATCAACTTCAAAACCATTCAAAAGTACCTGTACAATATCAACTTCAAAACTATTCAAAAGTACCTGTACAATATCAACTTCAAAACTATTCAAAAGTTCCTGTACAATTAACTTTAAAAGTACCTGTACAATTAACTTCAATACTATTCAAAAGTACCTGAACAATATCAACTTCAAAACTAGTCAACCTTGTCATTGAGCTCTCAGGTGCTGGGAAATATTTGAGCTATGAATGGTCTTTGGCGACTGCATGGGGCCCGCCCGGGGCCACAGACCCCATGCAGGTCAATTCACCATGCTCTGCACTCCTTATTTCATTTTCACAAAAAATAAGTAGAAGGCCCCTACTCAAATTTTCTCTAGAGATGAAACCCTGAATTAACTTCAAAACATTCACATGTATACACTATGCAAAAGTACAGCAATTTTTGTACAGATTCATCATTGAAGTAGAGAGTACCTTTCCAATAATCCACGTAAGATATGTATGAATTCAGAACTTCAGCAAGTCACCAACCTTTCATCTGCATGATCATGTACCTGTATTGGTCAGTTTAACATCCTCCTAGTTTCAAAATCATACATTCAATACTGATGCTGTTAATACCATTTCATTGTTCTTCCATGCACACTAAAGATTTCACATTTAACATGCGATCAGTTACACTATGTTATCTTAAGACTTATTATACACAGCACATACAGACATGTACAGGAATCTGCGACATTTTGGCACACGACATTTCAGTAAGCCATATATTTCAGCAACTTTTCGCATAGCTTAAATACCTGTTATAATTGGGCAAAAAAACTAAAATGTTGTACCACCACTTTATGCTGAAATGTCACATGTCAAGATATTGCTTACCAAAATGTTGCATGCCAAAATGTCCTGACACCCATGTGGATAGGCATTTTGCCCTTGTAAATAACTCCATGTATCTTACTACATCCTTCAATGGACAGCTGTATGTACCTGATCATTCCCTGACAGATGAAAAAGCTATCACTTTTTGATGACAGAAGGACGTTACATTGGTCAGTTACATGTGGTTGAAAATGTCACATGTGGACAGCTGAAAGAGGTCATATATGTGGACAGCTGAAAAATGTCATATGGGTTCAGCTGAAATGTCATATGTTGACAGCTGAAAGATATACCTGTGGACAGCTGAAAGATATATATGTGGACAGCTGAAATATGTCATATGTTGACAACTGAAATATCTCATGTGTGGACAGCTGAAATGTCATATGTTGACAGCTTAGGGCATATGTGGACAGCTGAAAATTATATGTTGATAGCTGAAAGATGTCATATGTGGTCAGCTGAAATGTCATATGGTGACATCTGGAAGTATGTAAAATGACGAAAACTGAAGGAGACCATATGTGGACAGATGAAAGATATATATGCTGATCGATGAAGAATGCTATATGCCGAGTGATGGAGGCTGTCATATGTTCACAGTACTGCAAGGAGTTATATCCCGACAGCTGAATAGTCCATGGAAGTATAAAGTTGGCAGCTGAAGGATGAAACAAGCCATCAGTTGATCAGTAGCTGATCATGAATATATGTTTCAGTCTTGGTAGATTCCATCTGGTGAATGTTATTATTGTACAGGTATACATCCAGATATAAGAGAGAGAGAGAATTATGGTTTAACGTCACGTTCAGCAATATTCAAGTTAATAACTTAGTAATCCAACGCATTAAAACATACACACATTAAAACTTATGCAGCAAACCGATTTCTCTCAAATAACCTAAGACACAGTCCTCCTTCACCCAACCAGATATAAGGAGTCCTGGACATAGCATGCCTAATAAATACCTACCTGAGACAACAGTCAGATATCCCTGGTATTTCACTGTTAGCATTACCATCTAGGTACTCAGGCGCTGTACAGTTATTCATACACATCTATAGGTTCATTCTGATGGGGTTAAAGTCAGATACTATCAGCTGGTAATTAAGCCGATAGTAACTGTTTACAGTTATCAATGATAGGATGGGGTATGTTAGCTGTACAGCCTAGACTATTGACCACTGTCATCACTGATTACCATACAATATAACTCACCTCTGTGGAGTCCTGCTTTTTTCACGAATTCTTAAATTTCAAACACAGAAAGCATTACAGTTGCTGGTACATCAGCACAAACGAAGGCGAACTGGTGGGGACGTAAAACTTAACTGATTCAGTCCTCGCAATTGGTGTCGGCATTCAGCATTACCGACGCAAAAAGCTGAAGCAAATGGAGTTTGCCTCGACCATTTTTAACATGGGGCCGAATGGGGGATAATGTAATTTTACAACATTTTCTGCCATAGCAGATTTCTGAATTGCGAGGGCTGTCGGTTCATAGTTGCATGGAGCCTACTTTTTAGTAGGCCTCATGATAGTAGCAACTGATTAACTCTAAATTAACATATTCAGGGCATGATACTAATCATTTCAAATTGACTCAAATGGTAGCATGCAATCTGGAAAGAGCAAAGCATTGGTGTAATTTTGGCACTGTGTATACATGTATGTATGGCTAAAGTCTAGCAGTAGAGAATTGATGGGAATCCATCAAACTATGTGTATAAAGGAAGCACATAATATTCAGTTCCATGCCGACTATATGCAGGTGATGACTTCTGTTTGTAGATATCTGATATACATGTAGGTCCATTAAAATATAATCTTGGTGATGATTTACAGGGTAGATTAACACTGAATCATTCAGGTGATAGAACCATACACTTAACAGTTACAATTGAGAGTAGAGTAGGTCTTATTATAGGTTATCTCTAAGTGTCGGCCCAGACTGGAGATTGAAGCATCTGAGGACTTCAAGCAGACTGTTAATCGCCAACTAAAACTTACATGTTTGTATTAAGTCAAGATAATCGATCAAATCATGAAACACTTCAACAACTGAAGCCACTCGGGAAAGCTAACTTCACGAGGGAAACATGGAAGGGAGGTAAACAATAATAAACAATATGCAAATTACTGTAAGGGAAAGCGAGGAAAATGGAGTAATGAAGTCGATTGAGAGCTATCATTGGTACATCAAAATACAGGTCATCAATAAGGGGAGGATGTGGGGCAAATTGTGTAATATTTTGACACATTCAGAATTCCAAGGCCTCATTTCTGATGATGGCATCACCAGTACAACATGTTATCCTGACAGCTGGTTGTTTGAACAAGCTTGAAACTCTTCCATAAAGCTGTATTCAGATTTCAATTACAGTCTCCATATGCTCCCAACAAGAAGAGGTTATCTCCACACATACAGTGTATGATAAACATGTGTACTCTCCCCACTTCAGTTCTAGAGATATTGTATATCACTATCGAAAATACACCTACATGGATTACCCTCATTTAAAAAAACATTCGTTTATATTATCATTACTGCACACGTCACATTTCCCCACTGTCTACAACATTTGAAAAAAAAAAAATCTGAAATGTATTGCTGACAAGTGAAGTCCATCCAGATCTGTATACTCTGCAAGCTGCATCAAAAGCATATATCTTTCATGTACCTGTTGTACTAACACTTTAACTTTTAAGGGTGCCCACAGTGACTACACTTACAAGATCAGTCACCGTGGACCCTTAAATAGTTATTTCAACAAGGGAGTGATATGTTTCAATACTATATTTTTTAAGCCTGGTCTCCCACTTTCCTTTTGTTTTTTTTATAACTGACTCTTTAATAGGTCAAAGCAAAAAAATATGATGTGGCTTTAAATTCATTTATTTAAAGTAAAAACATTACTCCCTGAACCTGAAATATTCATTATTTTAATATCTAACAATTATTATTATTATTATATAATTTTTTTTTAACACTTTACTCCTTGCCCCATGGAGGCTTACTACCTTTGGTCCATGGTGACGCCATTTGACACACCTTCCTAGTCCCTGATGACGTCATTTGACGCCTTATGTAATAAATTAATTAATATCACTCAATAATATTTTATTTCAGGAAATCTTAAACATGGTATTATTGGTCACCGTAAAAGTAATACCTTTGACCTCAGCCCTTCAATAGATTTGAACCTGAAAATTTACAGGTGATCATCGAAAAGGTCTATGGGGCAGCCTAGAAAAGTCTGTATGGTTTAGAAAGGGGCGTCAAATGGCGTCATCATGGGGCAAAGACTTAACATCACATTATAGACAAATTCAAGGGTGGTTACTCTTGCTTTGGTCAGGGGAGATAACTTTGCTGCAGATTTTGTGGGAAAAGCGTCAACATTCAGAATGATGTGTAATTACTAACCAGAAACAAAAATACATGTACTTTTTTAGCCTATGTAATATGACAACATGGAGTCTGTCTTGTATGAGCTTCTTGATGACAACATCATGTGTGTGAGGGAGATAGCACTGTCTATATACTATTACCTTTGTAGTAATAAATCCAGCTTATCACCAGATGCAATGATCATATCCTGGGCTTCCTTGTGTTTGAGAATGTCTGTACTTATGTTCCCTATTTTCAGAATGATATCTCCCACTTGTAGACCACATTTTGCAGCGAGGCTCCCTGGGTTGACCTAAAATGAGAGAAGAAGAGGGGTGTTAGGAGAACATGATAGAAGAGAGGAATTCGGAGCTGGCTACCATTTAAGGCTGGTCTGTCTGACAGATGTACTGTATATGTTTACCCATGCAGGCTACTGTACATCTCACTGTACTATATACTATGTGTATATACAAAGCCTCTTCATGTTTAATGTCAGTCTGTAAATCCTGTATTCTACATGATACAGCTAGCTACCAGTGCTGGAGAAGAACCATATCCTTGACATTCTGACAGAGTGACAAAGCTTACGGATATTGATTTTTTGCTGATATTAGGGTGTTGGGCGGGATTGGATTGGGATCATTGGTACGTGGAGGGGCAGGGGTCGAAATAATGCTTGTCTATTTGTCTTCGACAGGTACTTTTTATTAAAAAAGAAGAAAAAAAAATTGTAGATTAAAATCTAAGGGAGACGTGTGGATCATTGCGCTCTTGCAGCTTGGACACAGGTGACCCATTACCTTCAGAACTAAAAATGCGACAACCGCTATAACTTCCAAAAGGAAGGAAATTAGGACCCCGGTGAATGAATAGCATCTGATATACCTTGATGGGAAAAATGTGTCATATTTTGTGTCAAGATTAGTACAGGTGTTAGCGATAAATCAATAAATTTATACCTATCCTAAAGGCCGAGACTCGTTCTATTCTTGGTGTTATGCGATCGCTTGACAGTGCATGAAAAGATAGCATCCAAAGTTTCGAAAAATGCTAGTGGATCTGTATATTATAACCCTATCGATTTGTAATATTTGTATGAGGAATCTTCAGGAGTCTGGCCTCAAGCTATCTATAATGCTTGTCTATTTGTCTTTGACAGGTAGTTTTTTGTGTTGACAAGTAAAAAAACATATCTCTTGTCACCTGAGACAACAAGTGTTTAATTAGGAAACATTTCAACTGCTACAACTCGCAAGGTAAAATGTGCAATATGTACAGACACTAAATGATACTACCTGACACTGTATTGTAATATACTTGCAGTACTGTAATAATGGGGTTGTCCGACCGTGGAGTGATCGTTTGGTGAAACGCATTGCATAAGCAATACTTTTTCACTATAGAAGTTAGCAAATGACAAGTAAAAAAAAAACACTTGTCACCTGAGACAACAAATTTTTAGGAAACATTTCAACCCCTGAAGGTGGCCAGGCCAACAGATGTAGACCTTTTCTGATATTGGCGTGTGGGGCTGGATTGTGTTCATCTGCGCTAATCCGCAAATTTCAAAAGACATTTGCCTGGGTCTGCATGCTTACATCACTATAGGAGTACAGTGGGTGCAACAACCTTTTCTTACAGTTGGATGCCGATAGCCCATCAACATGTCTATAGCTGAGCAGCTTTTATGTTATTATGACAGCTGACATCACTCATGCAGTTTTTTTTTTCTCCAGCAGCCTCTGTGTTCATTTCTCGCAAACCAATTTAAATTGTCATTTTCTGTATAGGTGTCATGATATCAGAGAGAGAGAGAGAGAATTAAGGTTTAACCTTCAGCAATACTTCAGCTATATAGCGACGCCATGATAATCAGTCAATCAGTAACCCACTCTTGTGACACATTTTTGCTCAAATTCAAACTTATGCAAGGTCAAATTTACAACCCTTGTCTGAAGAGAAACTGTGCTACCAAGGCCAGTACAGAGTCAGGTACAGGAATGGACAGATTGTTGGAGATGGATGAGAGGGGAATGACATGTCAGAAGAGAGGGGAGTGACATGTCAGATCAGGGGGAATGAAGATTCATGGAGGACGAGGTGGGGAAGGTGTACACATATTTCCCATACTACAGCTCCACACACATGCGCCCCGTTAAGTCCACCACTCACAACACACCCACCCACTGACATCCCAATATAGCACCGAATTACCTCTGGGGGAAGCAATGAGTATGTGTGTAGGATGTAGCTGTGGTTTAACTACATATTTGTGGGAATTTGTAATCAGGCTGGTTACATATAATCTCCATTCATTTCTCACCACCTACTTAAACAGCTTCTCAAATCTGGCATGTCTGGATAAAAATAACTTTCACAAATGAAAAACCACAGACCTGATTCTGTCAACTATGCATGAAATACTACAGCTAGTGTTCAAGTGACAGGTCAACAAACTAACCTGTCTTCAGCCATCTCCATCTTATCATTTTCTTGATTATGATGGTACTTAACCATCATGGCTATAGTTTGCATGTAATACATCTCCTTGAACTCACTGAAGAGAATCAAATTGCTTCTCTGTTTTATACTGTAATCATGTCATCTTCCCAGGTCCCCATTTGGACAAGATCAGCTACATCTATCTAGTATATAGCTGAATTTATTACATTTTCTGAAGCTGTATCTAGTATGTTCATCTTAAGAGGGAGGGAGGGAATTTGGCTTAATGTCACACTCAAGTTTGTTTCACTCATATGGTGACAGTCAGTTTGGTTGGTGGAGGAAGCCGGAGTACCCAGAGAGAACCACCGCCCTTCGGCAAGTAACTGACAAACTTTCACACATAGACCAGTTGGGCTCGAACCCGTGCCGGTTCAGTGGTGTAAGGCTAGCGGTCACCAGCGAAGCGCCTTAGACCACTCGGCCACCGAGGGCCCCTCATCTCAAGAGACACAAACTTCCTAACTTACACATTGTTGCAGTTCATTAATACACTCAAATCATGAAAGATGAGAAATGTATTACTTATCCACCTATGTTATCATACAAGAAGCTTGTGACACACTGTTGCTATTTAGCAATGTAACACAATAAATAATACAATAGAATATTTTTAATGAAAGAGCTGAACGAAATAGATTTCCTCTTTCAATATTATTTAACCATTATTAGAAAGTTTCATACTCCAATCACAAAACATCTCAGGGGTTTTTCTATCCGTTTTTTCATCATGGTTACCACGATGAAAAACAATATATATTGAGTTTTGCAGAAAATTTCAAATTGAGTTTTGATAAAAAAAATTGAGTTTTGCGATTTTTGCCGTTTGCGCACGATTTTTTTTTTGAGTTTTCCCACAACATACCAGTTGTCAGTTGATAGGTTGTTTCGCATGACCCGACCGCATCAATATTTTGGAGATAAATAATGCCGCATGTATTTTAATTATCAGTAATTATTGGTCGTAAAAGAAATAAGTAAGCAAATCTAAGTAAAACTAATGAACCGTCACAGCGCGAGTCAGCGCGAAGGCGACTGAAGAGCCGCCATCTTGGTTCACATTCTTGGGGAAAGCCCTATTTCAAAACGAGGCACAGTCCTTTTCTAGCGAGGATTCCCTCGTGTCAAGCACGTGGCAGTAAAGTTTTAACTCCGGCACTTTTGACGGTCGCGTACCAAAGCCATTGTGGTTTTAGTTTATGGATCAGTTGTTTCCTCATCAACCAATTCATTTAACCATCCATTTATCTGATGAAACGCTTTTGAGCGAAGTGGTCGAGCGCTTCACGTCTTCACTCCCGACAACAACAATAACACAGACTGTCGACGAATACTTGTAGCTTAATTGTGGACGGCGGACATACAAAATTCGTCGCCGTGGACAGAGAATCCCTATCTTCAGTCAGCGTAAAAGAAATAAAAGAAGATTTCAATAAGAGGGGACCCCTGACGTTGAAAATTCGGGTAATAAATTGTACAGTTATCTTTAATATTGGTCACAAGTAAGAGTTTTTTCCCTTGATTTCTGTTTACACAATGTGCGTGCATTTGAGTTTTACTGTCTACCATAATTATTTACATAATGTTTCAATTAAAGTAAAGCAAACTTAAATGTCTCTTTAGAGAATAATTACTTCATAAATATTTTTTTTTCTGGCGATATTTATGAGAGTATTTCAGAGTGTATAAATCTGTAAAACAGGAATGTTGCCAGGTTATATATTCGATCACAATCTTCTCTGTTAACGTTAACAAATTTAGCTTCAATAATTAATAATTATAGCATCTAGCATGTATGTTTTAGCATGAGGTCATGCTAAACAACCTATTAACTGACAACAGCCGTACTGTGGTTTGGTGTGGTTGTACCGGGGTGCACAAACCATGCATGTAACAAGTGAACAGCTGACTATCTTAGGCCGAAGTTTATATCTTGATCGACAATGCAGCAGCAGTTCTATATGTTGTTGTTGCTCTAAGAAGACACGTCGTGCTAATGTCGCCTTCAATTGTTGGATGATACACGGCACCCTGTCATGGTTTGGGCCAATGAGTTATCTCGTAACACTGAGTTATTTTAGCAATGTTGTTGTAGACTGTGATATAATTCATGTAAATAGAATTGTCAGTATTTGTTGGTCTCTGAAGAAGTGTCATAAACGTATGACCAAACATATGACCAACCTCAGTTCTGTAATTGGTGCGATGAAAAAGTTGGAAAAATTGAGTTTCATCATTTTTTTGATAAAAAAGGCAAAAATATTGAGTTTTGTAGAATTTCTTGGCGCGTAGGCGTAGGCCGTAGGCGCGCAAAAAAATTTAGTTTTCAAAATTTTAAAATTGAGTTTATGAACAACTGACCATATCAACCACTGCATCATCAAAATGAATTCATACATAGTGGCCTACATGTGAAGCAATTTGGTGTAGTCCTTTAAAGCCTCAAACTACACTGCACATACATGTATAAACTACATGGTTGGTTGGTTCTTTGAAGTTTAACATCGCACCTAAACTTATTGGTCACACGGCGACGATGACCAAAACAAACATACCCTAGCAAAACCCTAACAAAAACCTAGCCAAAACTACAAAAAAAATCGAATTTCGATAATTAGGCTCTACAGTCACTGGTGATCACAATGGATCATCAGAAAGCCTAATTTGTTTGGCACTTTAATCTACCTCCTGTGCCAGACAAACATGGTACAAACCATGCTGGCCTAAGCTGGAAGGCTGTATAAACTACATGAAGTTTCAAGAATGAGCTTAACCTTCTAGAAATATTGAAAAATCTGTGAAAAAAGTCCAATAAGTTACTCACAACTGTTTAAGTGAAATTCACCCAACCAGGTGTGATAGCATCTCTACATGCATGACAAGATATTGATATAACATATAGATTATTGTATTCTGATATGAGCAGTCAAGTGTGGATTGTTTGGCCAGGCAGAACAAAAGTTGAAACTTTTAAAACTGTCACTGTCAGGCATCGTGTTTGATAGAAACGAAATGTATTTTTTGTTTGGAAAAAGTGCTATATACATGTATGACAACTGGTATGAAACATATCCATATCATCCACTTAATAGTGATTGAACTGACCCTATCAGCCACTTGATAGTGATTGAACTGAACATATCAACCACTTAATAGTGATTGAACTGACCCTATCAGCCACTTAATAGTGATTGGACTGAACATATTAACCACTTAGTAGTGATTGAACTGACCCTATCAGCCACTTAATAGTGATTGGACTGACCATATTAACCACTTAGTAGTGATTGAACTGATCATATTAACCACTTAATAGTGATTGAACTGACCCTATCAGCCACTTAATAGTGATTGGACTGACCATATTAACCACTTAGTAGTGATTGAACTGATCATATCAACCACTTACTAGTGATTGAACTGACCATATCAGTCACTTAATAGTGATTCGTCTGACCATATTAACCACTTAATAGTGATTAAACTGATCAACCACTTAATAGTGATTGAACTGACCATATCAACCACTTAATAGTGATCAAACTGATCATATCAACCACTTAATAGTGGTTGAACTGATTATATCAACCACTTAATAGTGATTGAACGGTCCATATCAGCCACTTAATAGTGATTGGACTGACCATATCAACCACTTAGTAGTGATTGAACTGATCATATCAACCACTTAATAGTGATTGAACTGACCATATCAGTCACTTAATAGTGATTCGTCTGACCATATTAACCACTTAATAGTGATTAAACTGATCAACCACTTAATAGTGATTGAACTGACCATATCAACCACTTAATAGTGATCAAACTGATATCAATCACTTAATACTGATTGAACTGATTATATCAACCACTTAATAGCGATTGAACGGTCCATATCAGCCACTTAATAGTGATTGGACTGACCATATCAACCACTTACTAGTGATTGAACTGATCATATCAACCACTTAATAGTGATTAAACTGACCATATCAACCACTTAATAGTGATTGAACTGATCATATCAACCACTTAATAGCGATTGAACTGACCATATCAACCACTTAATAGTGATTGAACTGATCATATCAACCACTAAATAGTGATTGAACTGTCCATATCAACCACTCAATAGTGATGTGTCAACCACATTGTAGTGACCGAATATGTCAGATACTAGGTAATTATCAAATACACCAATGACATCATAACCATCACATCGTAGTGATTGCACATGTATCCAATCAGCAGTCACCACATATGCCAACGACTTCGTCATGTTGGTGGCTAGTGATTAAATATATCCCTGTCCCTTCCCATTGATTGAACATACCAGCCCCACAGTAGTGATTAAATGTCTCAGCGATTTGGTGGCCATATGGTACTGATAAGATGTAAGCTTACCTCTCGCTTCACAGGGACTGAACATGTCAGTTACACAATTTAGCATTGATAGATGACAAGCACTTGGTAGTGATACAATACCTGTTACTTCACAGTGATTTCACATGCCAGCCATTCAGTAGTGACTGAATATGTCAGCCACTTGATGGTGAATATGTCAGCCATTTGGTGGTGAATATGTCAGCCACTTGGTGGTGAATATGTCAGCCACTTGGTGGTGAATATGTTAGCCACTTGGTGGAGGCTGGATGAAATATTCAATCCAGTCATCAGTATGGATATACAAGCCAGTTGATACTGCCAGCTACTTGGTACATGTAGTGATATTGAAGTGTGAGTGAGTTAGGGTCTAAGTGAATGTCACCTTTGGCAGTATTTCGGTCATATAGCAAAAATTTACTTACTACACTAAGATTAGCTAGACATGTGTGACTAGCCATGTACAGCCATCATGTAGGGGAAATTAATGTTCCCCTCGTGAAAACATGTTACAAAACACATGCTGCTCACCCACTTGGGGCTGTGGTAGTGATTGCTTTATTCCGATTGAACAAGCCAGCTGGTCAATAGCGTTTGAACATGCCAGGTACTTGTTAGTGACTGAACATGCCAGCCTCTCAAACTCAGTAGTGATTGAATAGGCCAATACCGTATTCCAGCTACTTGGAGGTTAGTTAGTGAACATGTCATTGAACATACATGTAGCAGCCAATTCATAGTGATCGACTACATTGTTTGCCTGAGACAGCCACTCAGTAAATACTGAATATCAGTTGGCCCATATGCATTGCCAGTCACCTCGTATAGTGATCGAACATTTCATATCCATGTCGACTTCTCCATTCACACTTCTTCAAATTGAGTGGAGAAGTCGATCAACTTAATTGGGTTAAGAGTGAACAGAGGAGTCAACTCGGGTATGAAGATGCTCGGTATATACTACTGTCTGTCTCACATTATGAAGGAATGGGATTTTCGTCAATATATCAGAGATATTTTTTCACATTTGGAATTCCACACAGTATCGATATGTAATGTGCGCATTAGCCAGTCCCAAGGTGTGTTCCATGCCATGAAGATCTCACGGTGAAACATATTCTTATCGAATGCATAAATTTTAAGATTGTAAGAGATGCTTTTTATCAAGCGACTACTTTGGAAGATCTTTTTAGTCGGGTGAGGGAGGATTGCATTTTGGGTTATTTGAGAGAAATCGGGCTGTTGCATAGAATTTTGTTTGATCATCGCTATATAGCTGAAATATTGCTGAACGCGACATTAAGCCTTAATTCTCTCTCTCATTTTTATTCTGAAATTTCAAGGAATCTAATCTCCAATACCTTACACGTTATTTCAAAGCACAATGAGCTTGGGCTTGCAATGTTGCAACATTGTGACTGGCATCTATCATGATGTCATAATTTAACATGCAAAATTGTCGGGGCGAAATTCGTCTTGGTGAATTTGACACAAGCATTTGTTGGATTTTCATGAAATTTTAGGATAAAATTGCACAGATAATGTTCCGATGATGTGCGAAATTTTACTGCTCTGAGAAAAACTGGCTCCGATATATATTATTGCTGAAAATTTCATTCCCATATAATGTGAGACCAACAGCAGTGATTGAACTATGGTACATGTAACAGTGAATATGACCTTGGTTGGGATATTCGAACTCTTGATGAGCTGTTGCTGAAATATACTAATATTTGTTTAAGCATGAGCTGGTTTGTTTTGATATGTGTTTTGTAATCCTGCTATGTCCGGAATGTCAGGTATTTCCACAACAACAACAACAATTAATTTTCTAGTAATTTCGTTGCTTGTTCCTCCATCACAGAGTAATTAACATGGATAAACTGGTCAACCCTGGAATGGACGACGCCTGGACCATTCGAATTACTACGGGAGAGTGTCCATGCAGGAACGAGAGTAATGAGCAATAATACCGGCGGGTTGGAGAAGTTCTCAACTGTCAAACTAAATAGTCAACCATTTTGTCTGGGCCGAGATCGACTCGTGTCGGTCCCTGTCCCTGAGATATACTCACTCGTTGAATGGTTAAAGCACTACTAAAGTCTTTACCACCTTGCATTCGAAAACCCCATGGTGTTGTCGGTTCCACTCGTTCCAACTTCGCTTCTAAATTCAGGACGGACATGATTCTAACGGTGTATTTTCTCACTGACCGACTGATCCCTCGTTTACACCTTTACAACGTCTAGCCCTTCCTCCACTCTGGTTGAGTCATTTTGCACACGGCACTAAACCGGCTTACACAGCGGTAAAGGGATCAAAGTTAACCCATTGTCTCGTATCTTTTCCACGCAACTGATTTAGTTGAAAAACAAAAGAAAACAAACAGAAATCTGAATACGACGTAACGAAAGCAATTTTGCGAACATGTCGAGAAGTGATATATGTAGGAGTCAGTTAAGAGAATATCGGTACAAGATCGAGATTTATTACGTGCGCAAACGATTAAGTTTAGTTATCGGTATTTATTTTAACAGGAACTTAATTTTGACGGTTTAGAAGGCTTGAATTAAATATTTTCCCAAGCATTTTCCTGAACATCTGTTGTAGGAAATAGTAGGCCTACACCACAAGGCGATGGCATCTCGCAATTTCCGTAATTCTCAATAGTATAATAATCACGTGTAATAAGAGGATTGTCTTATGAACACATGGTTTGTGTTTATTATTCATAAAATACTTGACAGAATATTCTACTGAACACTAAATATAATCGCTTTGCCTATATTCTTTTTCTCGTATCAACATTTAATATTGAGTTACGCCCAATCTTATATGCCAATCTCAAATATAAATGTACCGCTAGTAATATATAAACCATCTTCACAAGTCAAGGTGATTTTAAATCTTCGGTATAGAGGCAAAGAAACTTCCTTGGTGCATGTATATTAGTGAGGATGATATAAACAAGAGAGAATTGCGAATGAACATTATGCAATTGGTAGTCCACGTTTCGTTTGTTATTGGGTACAATCACGTTTAATTACAGCATCAATTCCACGAAATATTCAACCAAATGTAATTCCGTAACAAAATTCAAAATTTCGGTTATGTCCTTCCTGGACAATTTTGCCCATGTTGTTGACCAGTCATTATCGCTCTTTCACATTTAATCGAATACACGTGCCTTCCCGGGGACATAACAACAGAATTCATGTGCTTCGGTCTGTCCTCAGAATTTTTTAGACCGAATAAAATCGAAACTTGTAAAATAGGAAAAATCGCAACTTCTTAAAAGATGGACCAAAATGTAATTCCGTAACGCAGGTTTGCTTAACGACATTTATCAATTTCAAACTTTACTTGATGGAAATCAGATATAATGTAGTCCAGGCGCTCAGGATTCGAATAAAATCAGGAATTAAATGAGAAACGTTCGAGTTTTTATGGAATATATATGTAACCTACACGTCTTCATAAGGAGGTTAATTCACTGTAATTCCGTAACGCGGTATTCGAATGTCACGTGACCAGGTAGAAAACAATTGTATTTCCTTTTTTTTCTCTCATCCTACAGTTCTTAGTAATAGAATTAGAAAAATGATATTCCAAAACAGATTTTCCCATGGACGAGTAATAACAGGGGTTCAGAAGAAGAAAAAATATGGGTACCTTGTAATTCCGTAACGCTGGAATTGATGACAGTGGCTTGTTAGGGCCATGCATTGATCTTTCCAATATTCTGCCTTTCTC
>JAVTVY010016370.1:0-66811 GCA_036873755.1 Hanleya hanleyi
CAGAATGTGAGTTTCGTCCCAGGGATTTCTCATGACATAGACGAACCGTATTACTTTGACCCCGAGCAGACCAACGTGGTAGTGCTAGATGATCTGATGAGTGCGCCCAAGGACAATTCGAAAATCGCCGACCTATTCACCAAAGGGTCCCATCATCGCAATCTGTCCGTCATCTATTTGACCCAGAATCTCTTTCCTCAAGGGAAGGCGTCCAGAGATATTGCCTTGAACTGCCAATACTTTGTGTTGTTCTCCAACCCCATCGAGAGAGCACAAATTCGTGTGTTTGGTAGTCGAATTTATCCTCAGAACATCGACCATTTCATGCAGGCGTTTCAAGAAGCGACAAGTCGTCCGTACGGCTACCTGTTCGTAGATTTAAAAGCCCATACCCTCGAAGATCGCCGGCTGACGACCCACCTGCTACCCGGCGAGGGATCACCACAGCCCCTACACCATCCACCGAGTCCACATTTGGTGAAGCAGCAACCCACCCCCGTACAGCGGGCCTTCTTCATATCACCAGTCCCGGAATATCATCCAACCGTGAAGGCCCAACCCGAGGTTGAAGAACATAATGTGAACTCGAGCTATGGAAGGATTTGTTCAAAGAAAGTATGGACGCCGAGATGGGCGAGATTTTGGAGGCCACAGGAAACAAGTTTCAACGCAAAGGGTATTCGAAAGAGGAAGCTGCAATTTTAGCCCATAACAGATTGGCACCCAGACTACGACGGGCTTTACGTCAGCAGTATGCCGACTTACTGACCCATATGAAATTGTTGGATAAGGACCCAGTCCATATGGAAATTGAAAGAACAGCGTCGATGTTGAAAATCTCGGGCATGAACTGGAAAGCGGCGTATGTCAGAGCAATAGCACAAAAGAAACATTTGTTCGAACGCATCATTAAACGTCGTTAAAGCGTTAAGAAAGTGTGTGAAAGCGTTGAGACGAGCGTTAAGGCGTAACGACGGGCGTTGACGGGCGTCACTGCATTTCGATGAATTGATGTCAATTCCATGAAATCAGAGCTTCTGAGCTAATTCACCAGGGCGTTGAAGCGTTGAGCTAAGCGTCGATGACCGTTACTGTCTATAAAAGCGAGCGTACGCACAGTCGACGTTCAACCGTCAACATGGCTTATACTTGTTCTAAGTGTGAACGCACGTTCACCAGACATTACGATATGATGCGACACCAGAAAAATATACATGGGACTGAAGACGCCGAGGAGCCCGTTGAGGCAGATACTGATACAGAGATTGATGAAAGTGCATCGACTGATACCGAATCCAAGATTGCTGACAGTATATCTACTGATATGGAGAGCTTGACCTCAGAGAGTCAGCCTACATCCCAGGAAAGTGAGGCAGAACCTACCTTCTGGGATCGTATTGTGACAGCAGCTATCAATACTCACGCTGTAGCGATCGAGGACGCCGGAGAGGATAATTTACAACAGACGTACACCCAAATGCGCTCCCGCATCAGGAAAACAGCCATGGCGATCTGTGAACAGTATACCTTACTACCGCTTGAAATGAAAGGGGACCCCACGCACAGGTCCATCATGAAGACCAAGCGTCACTTGGAAGAGGATATGGGGCTACCATCCACAGAAGCCCTGGAAAATGCGATCAGAATGCGCAAACAACTGTTTCAGGACATGCTGCCCGAAGAATATCCAGGCCTGTCCGACGATGATTAGAATAAACGGTTCAGAATGAACATGACCGAAGAAGGAACTCTCTGAAATGGCGACTTCTGATTGGACAAGAATACATCTAACGGACAGGAACGAATAGGACAGATGCAAATGGCGGTCTCTGATTGGACAAGAGTCTTTATTGAATTGTAAACATACCCAACGCGGCTCCCCCAGCGTGGGTATGTTATGATGGAAGGGGAAAATAAACTATATGAAAAAAAACTTGTTGTTGTTGTTGTTCCCTCATGTGTCATCCTTGTTGTTGTTGTTTTCTCTCTCCGGTCTATATCATGGCGTCAAGGCGCTAGCGGGACCCATACAGGGTCCAGTTTTCGACACTAGGTGGCCACATCCCGACGAAATGGCCAGTTTTCGACACCGGATGTGCCGCCATCTTGAACATACGTGCCGCCATCTTGGATATGGCCCATAATGCACCGGGTCAAAATACTCGCTTCTGATTGGCTGAGAGCTCTGTGACGGATTTGAAATACTCGCTTCTGATTGGACGAGAGCTCCGCATTGCGTCTGCGCATGCGCAGAATGATATTCCTACGCACACCCAACCCATCAGATGCCCCTTCACGAATGCTTCACATGGATACCTCATACAACTCCATCGGTCCATTAGGGGCTCCCCTAGATACCAAAACGTCTATTTCCATACCCTTGGGCCACCGCGCATGCGCAGAATGCCGATAGTTCAACCCCATACCCAGCCCATTAGATGCCCCTTCACGAATGCTTCACTTTGATACCTCACTCGATCCCATTGGACCATTTGTGGCTCCCCTAGCTCCAACACGGCTATTTCCATACCCTTGGGCCACCGCGCATGCGCAGAATGTCGCTATTTCAACCCACTAGTCGAGTCAGATGCCCCTTCACATAAGCTTCACTTTGATACCTCACTCGACCCCATCGGACCATTATTGGCTTCGCTAGCTCCAACACGTCTATTTTCATACCCTCGGGCCACCGCGCATGCGCAGAATGGCGATATTTCAACCCCACACCCAGTCCATCAGAGGCTCCCTCACCTAGGCTTCACTTTAATACCTCACTCGATCCCATTGGACCATCAGGGGCTCCCCTAGCTCCAACACGGCTATTTCCATACCCTTCGGCCACCGCGCATGCGCAGAATGCCGCTATTTCAATCCCACACCCAGCCCATTAGATGCCCCTTCACCTAAGCTTCACTTTGATACCTCATTCGACCCCATTGGTCCATTAGTGGCTCCCCTAGCTCCAACACGGCTATTTCCATACCCTTCGTCCACACGAGTTGTCTCCCTTACGTCAATGTGTGCAGATGGCGCTACGGTCGACGCCGTGATGTGGGAAGGGCGTCCCCACACCATCCTGGAGCCGCCATTTTGTTTGTTGTTTTCTTGCGGAGATACACGGGACAATAAACGCTCGACCCTAGGGTGGTACAGATGCTAGACTGATCCTATTAACATGGTACAACACCTATAGATTATGTTTATTACTAGGACGTCAGCGAAATACTAGTACCCATCCTCCGTATGGCATTTATTCTGTGAAAACACCCATGACATGACTGAAAAGAGCCTCACTCGGCCCAATCGGACCAGCCGCCATCTTGGATATGGCCCATAATGCACCGGGTCAAAATACTCGCTTCTGATTGGACGAGAGCTCTGTGACGTCATCTCATTTGCATAAAAGAGCGGGAATTTAGCTTTTATATACTACTGAGGTGTGATGTTACGGAAAGGCCTAAATTGAGTTGAAATATGCCCAATAATTCAGTTTTAATTCAGTCCCCAGAATACTATTATATATTTGAGAGAATCGGCAGCAGTCCTTATCAATACAAATTAAACATACAATCCTTTCTCGCCTTTTCTCTGCTTCTCCAAATATGTCAACCTATTGCGAATGTCTTTCTTAAGAAACGTTTTTCTCCTCATATGACCTCTGACCCCTATGACCCTGGGTGACATCGGGGTGACGTGGCGAACGGGATTTCCCGAGGGTTAAGAGTAGCATTGTTTTCACGAATGAAGCAGGAAGTGACGTCATCAAAACCGGAAATAGCCGATATCTCGTGGATGGCAGCATTCTCGTCTCGCGAGACTCCCTACTGCGAGAAAGAGTCTCACGCGTAAATGGGAGCCATCCCCCCAAAATTTGGGGGGTGAGTAGGCGGCGTATGATTATCTGGCTTGTCACTGACCTGCTGACTCCACCGAGTTAGAAGCGAATTACTAAACATAACGTGGGCTATATAATTGGGAAATGACTCTTTCCGTTTCGGAGCATATCAATCGCGAACCAATTATTGTCGGTATGTATACTTGGCCGTGAAAGCGAGTTATCTAATACAGGAAGTAGTTCGCGGGTAGACACGGCTCGCTTTGAGAATGATGTCATGCTGCCTCGCTTTGAGATTGGAGATTCAAAAATGTCACCAGCTTACATGAGAGTCGCTTTGGTCTCCCGCGGGTAGACACGGCTCTCTTTGAGAATGGGATGGCAGGAGCCGGAGTTATGGAAATTTGACTAATGGATATATTACCAACAAACATTTATTTGTTCCTCCCCTAATGTCCGTTAGCAAAGATTTCAAAAACATCTCTACAAGTCTTGCTTAATAATATTAAGAAGGCTGTCGCGAGTTTTAGGTAATGGAGACCATTCATTGGTAGTTTGATTATAATTAGTTATTTGACCATATCAACTGATGGATCCAGAACTACATTCAAACCTCCACAATTAACGACTGAAGGATCACCGATTTCCTGTATTTTCCTGTTTATTGTGAAATTGAATGAATGATTGTTTGTGTTTTGGTCGATACATGCTGGCAAGTCGCAAGTGTAACCGGTACCTCGAAGATTCCATACCTAAGATTTCTACCTTAAATTTACTTTATAATTAAAATTACTGTTCATTAATAACCCCGAATTTTAGAGGATAATGGGGGTAATCATGCATCATGATATCATTCCTGCTCTCTATATCTTATCGAAATGTAAAAGCCGAATTTCCAGCACCACCTTACCTCTCATGAGAAATTAATATACCTGCTGTGAATCGTGTCAACAGATGAAATGGGATACACAATGTTATAGAAATGTTATGCACAATACATCAACTAATTGACGAACTTCTGAGAACCTTTTACTCGTATATTCGTTGTTTCACATAGCTTTCGTCTCAAGCCAACCACAAGGGGGCGCGATCTCAAGTTCTCATCTATCGGGATCAACGTTTGGAAATGTCCTTCTCCATGCCCATAGATTCTACAGTCTACATTTTCCATATTGCGCTTTTTGTTGCGCGTAAGCCCAACGCACAGTGAGCATTTTGCTGTATTAGGACAAAAATAATTTTTCGTGTTTTTGCCTGTTTGTTTGTTGTTGTTTTTTCCTGTTCTGAAGACCGCACCGACAGCGAAATTGAAGCAAATCCCCAGCGCCACAAGTAGATTGGTTAATAGTTGGAAAATGTTCCGAGAAATATTCGCAGTCACCGCACACAGACGACAAGAACTTGGTCCAGGGCAAAACATGTTCGCAATATCAAACATGTTTGATCTCACGAACATTTGTTCCGGACAAATGTTTTCTATTTTGGGCACCGCACACTACAGACAAAAACAGGTCATAACACTGTTCTTGTTCTAATTAACCAAATATTCGCTGTGTGCGTTGGGCTTTAGCCCCATTTCGAGGACAGAATATATATACAAACACGTCAGTACTTTTCGTTATTTCATGTACTCGTAGGAGCTTGTAGCACCAGTATTACGTGAACATTTTACAAAATTATAAACAACCTGATATTCCTTGCATGTATATATCTCGATACATATTTCAACTATTAAACTGTCACGGTGTGGCCTAGATCAACTCCTACTTGTTCCCTTTTATCTGCTATCGGTACATCATTGGGCAAAAACACAGTCGGTGTCGTCTTCAGAAGATATCCACATCACATACTTTCGTATAAATCTCTAAATCATAATGTGGCCACTGTCAACATTGTACGGCACAGCTTTCCGCGTATATGACGGCCTGATTTTGCGGTTGAATGCCATGGTCACGTGATCTCCTCTCGTTGCGTTCGAATCAGTAATTATTTAACAGCAATACTGCAGTGACATTTGCGAAAGGTAACATCAAGAAGCAAAATCTCATTTGAAGCATTGTATGAATCACACGCGGCATTAGACCTGCCTAGATTAACTCAAATTATTTGTGTGATATTTTAGTCTGGTGAAACCAAGGCGGGATTGACAATTCCAAACTTATTGTCAGTTTCAGTTATATTATTACTTGTCGTAGATAAACCAGTGCCAGTAAGTTTATATTCAGCAATTGGACTCTTCTCCGTTTCCGCCAATTTTAATGTTTCTTTGTTGTCGATAGGTGGCGCTTTGTATACCAGCTGCGCAACAAAATACAATATGGCCGAAAGAAGTTTAATTCCAACTAAGAGCAGGAATAGATTCATTGCCATCACGCTGTTGTCGTAAATCCAACAGGAAGTGGTATCACCTTCACTGCAACCCTCCTTCCACAGTATGCATGCTTTGTCAATGGCGGCTCCAACCAGGATTGGCCCAGGAACAGTTCCTAAGGGGAGATAATCATAAAAGAGAAAGTAAGAATGGGTTGTAATTTAGGGTAATAATGTCGGCAGGTTTCATGGTAATTTTAAGCGCTGGGGCAAGACTGTTACATCAGGCGCCAACATAATAAAGAAGGAAGGTGACTCCTGCTTGCCTCAGTTCTTGAAGGAAGTAGCACAAGGAAGCATTCCCCAGGCGCCTCGGAGCACGTTTGAAAGTGGGGGGGCTTTAACTCTATATATGTTAAATGCTGGACTGGTGCTATCTAAGATAGGACTTATAACATTGCAGTCTCAAAAAGTGGGGGCCAGCCCCCCTGCCCCCCCGGTTCCGCGACCCCTGTTCCCGATCTATGTAAGGCATAATGAATAGCCTATGTGATACTCGTATCGGTATACATAGAGTGCTGGTCAATTCAATAAAAATGGAGATTCAATGATTTTATTGTGTGTCTTCCCATTTTAATGCACTTGATTTGGTCAACTCAAATATTCAAAAAACAACCCTGCAAAGTAAATTCATGGCAATTAAATGGCAGGTTGGGATCAATATCATACAATAGATCTAAACCCTGATGACGTTTTCCCCCTCCCAATCACGTGATGTTGTTTGCATCCATTCATCTACATGGCATCTTCATTTTATCCAGCCAATTTCTACGTTCCCACTTCGAACCTGCCTTGATTTATCTGACCCCTCCAGCGTTCAAAATCCGAGGTGTAAATTTCACCAGCTAACGACAGAAGAACCAATCAGAACGTACACATCGATTGCGAGTGAAGTCACATAGAGTGACATCATCCTCTATTAGCGGCGTCCTTCCTCCCTTATGGTGCCCACTAATTAGGTCAGTCAATCAATAACGCTCTTGTGCGACCCATTTCGAATTTCAAATGTTTTCGAGGTCAGTGACGTCTCGTGTCTATTTATAAGTTATTTGAACATCGAAGGGGTCCAGGTATATCAAGGGAAGTTCGAAGTGGGAACGTAGAAATTGGCTGGATAAAATGAAGATGTTACATGGCAATTGTCTTGAAATCTAACATCGCTTATATGACACGACATTAATTTGTCAACGCACATTACAGGTGCCGCACGACGTGAAGTACTCTATGTCATCGGGCGCACTACATTAAATGCTTACAAGACCGACTGCCAGTCCATGGGCCTCGCGTTGGCAATTAAATTCATGTCGTGTTACATGAGGGAAGTGTCAGGGGGGCCTGAAACCTGATGACGTTTTGCCCCTCTTCTATCCAATGACATTGACACTATTGAATTATCCTACAACCTTTCTCATATAACACGACATCAATTTTATTGCAAACGCGAGGTCGCTGAACTGGCAGTCGGTCTTGTAAGCGTTTAATTTGGTGCATCGGGTTACATACATGACTTCACACCTTGCGGCACCTGTACTGTGCGTTAACAAATTAAAGTCGTATTATACAAGCGATGTTACTTTTTAGGATAATTGACACCTGCCATATAGATGAATTGATGCACACCCCATCACTTGATTGTAAGAGGGGGAAAAAACGTCATCAGGGTTTACCCTGTCATCTTCCTCTTGTAACGCGACGTTACTTAATTTCCAAACGCGGGATCCCTGGAGTAATGTCTTGTAAGCTTTAATTTGGCTCGTCATCTTACACAGGACATCACACCTTGCCATACCTGTACTGTGCGTTGATAACTAATTTGATGTCGTGTTACACAGGACATCACACCTTGCCATACCTGTACTGTGCGTTGATAACTAATTTGATGTCGTGTTACACAGGACATCACGCCTTGCCATACTTGTACTGTGTGCGTTGATAACTAATTTGATGTCGTGTTACACAGGACATCACACCTTGCTATACCTGTACTGCGCGTTGATAACTAATTTGATGTCGTGTTACATGAGGGATGTCAGATTTCTGGATAATTGATCACCTGTGCAGTTGAATGGATGCACAATTCATCGCGTGATTGAAAGAAGGATACAACGTCATCAGGATAGGGATGTATCACCCTGCCACCTCCATTCCTGGAATGGCACAGTCGAAATGGGCAATCTTTTATTTGATGTGTCGGGTTACATATAGGATTTCACGTCTTGAGGCACATGCCCTGGTCAATGACTATTAAATTAGTGTCGTGTTACATAAGCGATGCTAGATCTCATGATACTTGATCACATATCATGCAGATGAAATTGATGCACAAACCATCCCGTGATTGAAGGATGGATAAAGCGCATCAGGGTGGAGGTCTATTTGGCGTGTTATCGATTTGATGCGAAACTGTGGCTTGTGCAGGTATATTCACATACATATAAGTAAGCAACACTTACCCAAAGACCGAACAAATACGAACTGGACACCCAGAGCGAACGTTTTGTGGACCTCTGGGACACACCTGAAGCAAAGTAAAGACAATATACATACAACAGTCGTATCCTAAGGGCAGCCATCCTCGCTAAACCAGGGTCACCTCTATCCTATATATCCAGCAGGCAGGTGTCCTCTATGAACGACTCCGGTTTCCATAATTGTATGTCAGCTTATTCTTATGAAAGCTGGCGACACAAAAATGTTCAGATATGTGTCAAACTATAATTATGTTTTCAAATAGAAGCGGTCAGTACCCTACGTTGTATAATGTACCTGTACTAGGCGATACCAGCAAAGGCACGAAGCTTATTATTCACTGTTTCCCGATTAGTTCTTCCAAAGCGATTCGCAATTAATAGCCTATCCACATTGCCTTATCGCATTGACGTAAACGGATCAATACTCAAGTTTTGAGATGACGAATAACAGTGAAACTTTCCATATGTGATGTGGCAGATAGTCGTCTCACGTGATCTATGTTAGGGCCAGACTGCGGCCAAGGAAGTGATGACATAAGTTTACCGCAGTAAATATTCCTTCGTTTGGGCCGCTTTTAACGATCTGATTACACAGTTCATCATTTTCCAACACATGACTGGAGAGGGCTATTACATCCTCAGTCTGAAATATTTGTATCTAATACCGCTGAAACCGGTGCTAGGGGCCGTGTGGGCACACCATTCAATCTGTCCACATGAACATCTACAATAAAAGCGTGGCTGACATACAAATCATCACAGGGGTCACTTTAGGTTCTTGTGATGTTTTTAGAAATATGCAGTCAGTACATGTATATTTGTCTGTGGGTTCATATGACTTCTTGTCAGTTTGCCGCTATTTAGCTGAAATTTTACATAGTTCACGCGACGTGGAACCTTAATTCTCCCTCTGTTCTTACTTGTCAGTACTCCGGCATCGTTTTCCACCACCCTTTTAATGTTGCGTTAATTCTGGCTATACCAAAACCTATGGGATTAAGTAATTTCCCGGTGCATTACAGTTCCAATTTATTTAGCGCTGCTCTGTACCCCAAAACATCCGTATTCAAACATCATTCTCAAAGAGAGCAGTCTGAAACCAAAACATCTTTAAATGCCACCCTGAAGCCAGGCCGCATTACGTCACTCTCTTGATCGGGACTGTTAGTGTGTGAACTACTTCTTTTATTAGATACGGTAACTTGTTTTCATGGTCATATACATATAATAGCATTTATATATCCATCACGGACAGTCATTTCACTATGCTATTGTAGCTGTAGCTTCGAAAACAGTGAAGAGTGATACTACGGATATAGACACGTGAACTGAGAGATACACTAAACGACCCTCCCGCCCCCCTCTCTTGATCGCCATTCATTGGACCAAGATCGTTTATTCTCCGGGTCTTTTGCAGGTGTTTATTCAGACCCGATACTTTCCGCATAGCGGAGAATAAGTCTAGATCCAGGCAGAATGTTGTACCGACGATGTTGGCCGTAATCTGTCTGACATCAACCTCCCCACAGCCCATGGTTCATTTCACAAGCTCACTCCATTTGACTTTACACGGTGGCTATGACGTATAGGGCAAAACTCACGCGCACACGGTTATAATTGAATGCGACCTAATAACTTCATTTTTGCACATGAGCGAACTACTTTTCATATGTTCTGCCCATATAATTGAGGCAATAATCTCTAGATCATTCTTTTCAACACTAGGTAAACAGAGGTATTATGCAGAATTGAAAAGTAATCGGTTCAACAAAGACCTCTTTTGATATATATGATGTTACTTCCGGTGGTGTGCTTCTCGGGTGTGAATCCTGTCCGAAAATCTGATTGGTGGCTGGAGTATTACTATGCCCTAGGGAGGTGCTTGGTCTACATTATAGATATAAAGGGGAGGCAACCAGTCTAAGTCAGCACTCACTCTGAAGACTTCTCGTAGACGGGAGTCTCGCGAGACTAGAATGGTTCTTTTATATGAGAGTAATTTTTGGTCTTTATCAGTGTACGTAGCTTAATCCCCATTCCATTTATTATCACCAAAACAAACATTTTACCGTAAAGTAGCCATTGTCGCTGGAGTGTTGGTCAACATCGTCAGCAAAATCGCTAAAAAGAACATAGGCAGAAACAGGTACAGCATGTAACATGACGCACCACACGTCCCACTCTCTGCGCTGTGGGTTTGATTTGGTCCGGAGAATGTCCCGTTGATACAGCTGCAATTGCTATACTTCTGAAAGAGAACAAAGAACATTACCTACTTATGACGCAACAGGACTTACTTATGACGTAATATGCCCTACTCATGCAGCAAAATACCTTATTTCGGCCATAACACGAACTACTTATGTAATATGAACCATTTATTACGTAACATCATAATTATTATGTACTAGACATGAACTACTTTTGACGTACCATGGCCTGCTTTTGGTTCAACTTGTCCTAATGATGACGTCACGTGACATACTCATGACGTATAACCACACACTGACATAGCGTCCTGATGAAGAATTATCAATGAAATGGGAAACGCCAATTGAAATGGTATCATCTTTCTCAATACGATTTTAGCTTTCAACTTTCCCAACTTTTGTGGAAAATCGACCTTTTTCGCCTACACATATTCCTTCAAACTTTTCCGCATAATTGAAAGCTCTGCGGCATAACTTTTTTCAATCCTGTCCTATGTGCTTTGGTACTCTTCAGGGAGATGCATGGTATGCTCACCTCTCCGTTTTGCTCTCTACACCCCGCGTGACAAGACGAGAAGTACTGGACCCCATCAGGTCCACACACTGGGGAGTAGTTTTCTTGGGTACACGTACACTCTGCGTTACAATCAGATGTGAGGTTTGACACTTCTATAGGCGTCTCTCTTGTAAAGAATAGAAAAGTGTCTTCCTTCAGAGGTAAAACAAATTGCATAATGATGAAACTCGAACCGACTTCGCCTATGATACCGATCGATCGGCCAATCAGAAGCGTTCTAACTGATACAGCCACGTCGCCTATGATACCGATCGACCGGTCAGGTGTGACAAACGCTCTAACTGTCACATCGCCCATGATACCGACCGACCGGCCAATCAGAACAAGCGGTCTAACTGTCACATTCACGTCACCTATGATACCGATTGACCGACTAATGAGGACAAGCGTTCTAACTGACACGGCCAAGTCGCCTATGATACAGATCGACCGAACAATCAGGACGAACGCTTTAACTGACACGGCCACGTCGCCTATGATACCGATCGACCGGCCAATCAGGACAAACGCTTTAACTGACACGGCCACGTCGCCTATGATACCGATCGACTGGTCAATCAGGACTAGCGTTCTAACTGACACGTCCACGTCGCCCCTAGAAATTGCATATACTCGGTGACTAATTGTGACTTAATCGATGCCGACTAAGAAGATCTTAACAGGTACTATAAACTTGATTTATACTGAACGGCCTCGAATGCAGGCGATTCAATTTATTGTATTATACATTTATAGTGTCGTAGTATATCTGGTGAAATGTCTACATGTTTTTGTATTGATACCACACAAAATTGACATTCACGTCAATTATCGAGAGAACTGAATACTCTACTGTAGTGCTTAAAGATTTCTGGCCATAGAGGCAATCGATATTTCAATTGACTTTAAGCTGCTGGTCTAGTTTACTGCAGTAATCTAGCAGGCACGCTTCCTTGCTAATTGGGCGGATTGACTGGTATGTGGGATCGGGACACGTATTAAGCATGTTTTGGGTAACAGAGCAATGTCAAAGAAATTGTAACTCTTCTGTGCGGGAAGATTAATGTAGCCCATAAACAGAGGTTTTGGTAGGGTAGAATCAAAATGTATGATCCTGTTTCACTTGTTTCAATTCTGTGGCAAAAAAAGTACTGGATTTTGGACCAGTGCTCGTTTCCCTTCGTTTATAAAGTTAATTTAACGTACTACTTTCATAATTATGAACATCCGGACAGTTTTTCATCACTATCTCTTTCTGGCCCTAACACAGGTCACGTGATACAGCTATTTGTCACTTCATTTATGGAGAGCTTCACTGTATTCACCATCTGAAAACTTGAGTTCTGTACCAAGAGGTCTTTGTTTGTCCGAGAATATTCCTGGTATAGCGAGAGTGGTTTACTTCACCAGTAACATTGCATTTTTACGGCAAGATTCTTCACAGAATTTCCTTCTGTTGTAGTCTATTTATTTGGTATTCAAAGAAACTAGTATCATGTAACTCTATCCAATATTACTACCCGTCTCCATGGGACGTTGTTCTTCACTATTTAGGAGTTTTCCCTTTGTTTCTTACAGAGTTGTTGTTTGATCTTGGGAGTTGTCTCCCCTGGTCTGTGTAATTCATACAGTGACCAGAATAAAGATGACGACGGATACAATTTTGTAGAAGTCCATTCTGACTATTTTTTCATAGAAATACTTTCTCCATCCTCAGGTAGAGTGGCAAATGCGAGGTCGCAATAAGGTTGAATTCAAATGATTATCTACTCACCGGTCCATGTACATGGTGTTTACTCCAGCTGTTTTAACCTCTGCACATTTGGCCCAAAACCCTGTCGTTGCCACGATAGAGACGAGACAGCTGACCGCAGCAAAAAGTAACATACCACGGACTTTGAGCTTGAACCACTGGCAGATATATCCACTGAGCAGATGACCAGCTACTGCCCCTGGAACCGCCACCAGGCCTACAAAGATACGCAGCAATTCTTCATCCTGTTACCGCCATCAGACGCACATCGAAACTCAATAATTCTCTATTGTATATACGATTATTCTTTATCCTTATCATATCACATCCAAACCGCTCGTAGTGTTTAGTGCCACTAAAAGTGAATAGCGACATTGAAAATATTATATACTCGCCCCACAAACTCTAGTTTTGATAAACTATGGTGACCCAAGTGTGCACCACAAAGTGAGCAGCCATGATTTGAATCAACAACCAGCTTCAAGCGTGCGTCGAGCACTCCTTGGATATATATGTTAAGGATACAACGTAATCACCCTTTCCCAGAAGGAGCTACATTCACAATCAACAGCTTAAATAAACCACTTAGAACGAGAAATTGATTAATTAATATTAGCCCATACTGTTCGTGCACTCTGAGGGATGTAGAAATCGGAATTTGAACTTAAATTTCATAATCCGTACGGTAGGCTGGGAGTTGCATAAAACCCTGTGGATAAGAGACGCCCACGGCTCATTGTACGTAGCAATCTCCTTAATGACTCCACTGTGTCGACGTAATACGGCACAACTTTCTAAACTAGAACATCTTGATTTTTCCGTGTTGAGGTTCAAGTACGGCGATAAGTACATCCTTTTCCAGATTGATCCTTCTCGTGCACACTCACATCGTCAATCCAATGGACGGTTCCCTAGAATATGCTCAAAATGGACGACAATGTGTTTTGTAATGAATGAATGAATGAATGAATATTTATTCACCAACTTAAAGTCATGACAGATTCAGTGACAAAAGCGAAGGAATAACATTGGCGGGAATAAAACCCCGAGGGGCTTGTTCTATCCCATGTAAGAATAAATAATGGTTTCTACTCAATATCAGTGGTGAAATTAATGATACGGGAAACACGGACAAATACGCTATTGTGATGTAGTAGGAATAGGCTAAAGTTGAAGAAGATGAGATTTGACTTTTGATCTAAAAAGCGATGGGGAATGAATTATTTTCAGATTTGATGGTAGTTTGTTCCATTCACGAGGCCCTGCGATTTTAATAGTATAGAGGGAGAGATTTGATTGGTAAAATGGTCTATATAGGTTTTCTTGTTGGTTTCTTGTCTGGTAATGATGTATTGCAGAAAGTCTTGTAAAGTAATTGCGAAAGCGAGACGGTAGAAGTTCGGGATGATACAAAAATTTTTGCACTAAACTTAGACAGACATATACATTCAATTTAAGCAGTGAAAGAATTTTTAGTTCAACAAAGAGTGGTTGAGTATGGTCACGTTTACTAGATAAAGTGATCACCCGTACTGCACGCTTCTGAAGTAATATCAATGGGTTCAGGTGGGTTATATAAGTGTTGCCCCAGAGGATATTACAATACGAAAGATAAGGGAATATCATTGAATAATACAGAATATAAAGCGTCTTCTTATTTACAGAGTTCTTTATATGGTTGATAATTCCCGTGTTTCTCGAAATCTTTTTGCAAATAAAATCAATATGTGTAGTCCAGTTTAATTTATCATTCAGAAAAATCCCGAGGAATTTAAAACTGTTAATTATTTTAATCTCTTGTCCGGATATTGATAAGTGCGGAACGTTCATGGGCCGTTTTTTATTTGGGCTGATTATCATATTTTTAGTTTTTTCTATATTCAGTGACAAGCGATTGGAGCACAACCAAGTATGGATCTTCTCTAGTTCCTGTGACATAATATTGATAGCATCATTCAAGTTTCTAGATGAATACACAACGCTGGTATCATCAGCAAAAAGAATAATCTGTAGTAAATCAGATGCATTAGTTATATCATTAATATAAAGCAAAAAGAGGAGTGGTCCAAGAATTGATCCTTGCGGGACCCCACATGTGATGTCTTTAGGAGAGGAGAGCGCCCCATTATAAAAGACACATTGTGATCTGCCCGATAGGTAACTTCTCAACCAGTTATTAGATGAACCTCGAAAACCATACTGATATAATTTAGAGAGAAGTATCGTATGATTAACTGTGTCAAAAGCTTTAGAGAGGTCCAGGAAAGTGACTGTACTGTGGTTTTTAGATTCTTTAGCAGCAACCAAAATATCATAAAGAGAAGTCGCCGCTAAGGCGGTTGAATGGTTAGATCTGAAGCCAAATTGATTGTCAGAGATGATATTGTTCGTTTCTAGAAAAGGTGCCATCATGTTAACTGCAAGTTTCTCAAGAATCTTACTAAAGCATGGCAGTACAGATATTGGCCTGTAGTTCGCAAAAAGTGTTGATTCGCCAGATTTAAATACTGGTGTCACCTTGGCAGATTTAAATGCATCTGGTACAGTGCCAGACTGAAAAGACAAATTTATTATGTGAGATATAGGAGCACAAACAGAAGAAGCCACAAGTTTCACAAGAGACATGGAAATACCGTCCAGACCCGGTGCAGCAGATTTCAGGGACATAATCACATTCTGAACATTAACAGGAGTTACAGAAGTGAAATCAAAATAAATGACGGTTGGATCATAAATAATTGTAATAATACAAGCGTCTAGTCCGTCATTCAATATTCAGCCGTCGTCCATTAAAGAATTTCCGCGTCATTAATCCAAAGACCTAAAGCATATAATAACATCAGAACCAAATTGAAAGGATACATCATAATATACATAAAACTAGGCTAATTCACTGCAAGACAGAAGCGGTCAACAGTTTTCAACGAAGCCATCAAGAAACCATGATGTTCCGAAAATATCAAATCTGTATCACTGATCAGTATTCTTAATCCATATGATATACGTTGTAAAGTCGTTATCTAGAGTAGGATGTATCTCAGTCACGCTTTGATTGTGGCTGTTCATATGAACACTATGAGGATCTTGAAATACAAAGTTACAACACGTACCGCCAAACATCTTGCGCGCTACTCTCGTATTTTGCCATCAGCATGCGATATATACGCAAGGTGTGCTGACAAGAGACCACGAGGCATGCGTATAGGCTGAAGTGCCCCATCGTGTGTGATGAACGCCGTGAGATTTAGTGAGATTTGAAGACAACTACGTTTCAGATTCAGCTTTGAAAAGGCAACACACCAAGTGTTTGTATAGGGATATGATAACCGTGTTATCGACTTCTCTGGGATATGAACGAAGACGGATACAATGTGAAGAATCTACTCGTTTGATTACATTATTGTCGTCCAGACGGCGAATATTCCTTACCGCATTGAGAGTGGCAGGCGATGGATTTTTAAATCGGTAGTAACATGTTTAAAAATGAAATGCAACAAGAATTAGTTGGAACTATAAGCCCCATTAGTACTCAAGGCATGGAAATATAACTGCTCACAAAACTTTTCTGTGATCGAAAAAAGTTATCTGCCCCTGACTTCCTTAAGATTCATGAGCGATACCTCGTTGGTTGGTATACCCCATTAACCATCCATGATGGCTTTTCAGATGCGAATGGACGAATGTAGACGAATCTGTATGCTGAAGATGTGAATGTCCAAACAAATCAGTAAAATTACAATGAAATTGGAGAGAAATATCTAATTTAGTTTTCGTTATTTATATTATGAGACTTGGATTCACCAATCGAGAGCTTCCTCACGAGTCAAGGGCGATCTATTTTTATACCGTACTGATATAGTTGGTAATTACGTGGCGTTATTAACTTATTTAACTTCTCACAAGGAAGTATTTCTCAATAAGGTATAAAGGTTAGAGATGTTAAGTTTAAAATTTCATCAAATTTGGAGCAGGAATTGTTTTTTTTTCTGTAAGCCCTAGATTAAACACTGGGCATTTAGTGCCTGTAATGAGTCATGGTTTACAGGAACCCTTATAATACCCACATGGCCAAGGGCTTAGAGAGTTTTATGATCCAACCGTCATAAATAAGAATACATTAATACTTCGTACTCTCCAACAGAAACAGCAGAATATTTTTAATTGTAAGCATGTGATTACGGTTATTTGTTTGGGGTATATTTATACCACAACCTCTTCTGATTAACAATTTATTGTTTAAAGTTATATCAGTTATAAAGTTATATCTTAGATTTATCAAAAGCTTTTGATACCGTTAATCATGACATCTTACTACACAAATTAGACCATTATGGCTTTCGGGGATCTGCAAACGAATGGTTTCGCAGTTATTTATCCACCCGTACCCAGTTTACGCAATATTATAGCACTTCATCATCATTTAAATCGGTATCTTGTGGTGTTCCACAAGGCTCGATCCTTGGTCCTATTTTATTCCTTCTATATATCAATGATATAGCTGTTGTCAGTTCAATGTTGCAAGTTATCCTTTTTGCCGATGATACATCTGCTACACTCTCCAATGATGATCCCAATTTGCTTATGGACATCATGTCACATGAGCTTAATAAACTTCACAACTGGTTCTCATGTAATAAGTTGTCTCCTTACATTAAGAAAACAAAATTCATATTCATAAAACCCTCAAAACGAGGTAAATTTAATAAAATGCCCAAGCTCATTATATCTGGTGATGTAATTGAGTAAGTCAACAATATCAAATTTCTCGGTGTTTATTTCAATGATAAACTTAACTGCACAACACATATTCAGGAATTAACCAAAAAAATAAGTAGAAATATTGGAATTATTCACCATGTTAGAGACTGTTTGAATAAAAAAACTCTATATATACTTTACCACTCTCTGATACATCCTATTTATCATATTGTAATATTGTGTGGGGTAATACTTATGCATCCCATCTCAGGCCCCTAGTGATATTACAGAAAAGAGCTGTTAGATTGATTACGTTTTCGGGAAAATATGAACTAGACCACTGTTTAGTCAATTGAATATACTGTCGGTACAAGAAATAAATAACTATTTAGTCCTTTTATTCGTTGATAATTTTTTTAGTCATCAAGATTTATTGCCACAGGCCTTTCTCACATATTTCAGTAAATTATCATCCATACATCGTTATCCGACCAGGCAGTCACATATCAATCTTTATCGGCAATTCTATTCATCCGACTTATCGTTTTATAGCACGAAAATAAAGGGTCCTCGGATTTGGAACAAACTGCCATCTCCGCTGAAATCTTGTACTTCCGCTTCGCTATTCAAGTCGCGGATTAAAACTTATTTATTGTGCGGAACTTTCGTATTGTAATTGAATTGATGTTTTGTTTCAGTTGTGAGTATCTCATGGAAACTGGAACCGTAAATCAACCTGGGACACAGTATTCCTGGATACTGTGTGCCACAATATACATGTCTTTTGTGTTAATTTGTCGTTATGTGTTTATTTTTATATTTATATATATTTTTCTTTGGTGATCAAAGTCTATCTTATTAAACTTCACCGGAGTTAAATCGACATTTTAGAACCTTGTATACTGGGATAAAACAAGCCCCTTGGGGTTTTCATCCCGCCATTATAATATATTGTAACAACTGAATTATGTTTTTTTGTGAAATAAAATTGAGTTGAATTGAATCATATACCGGCTAGGGGACCCCATTTTGGATTCAAACGCAACAGTAATTGCAGTAATTACAAAATTTCCAAATCTACGGTCGTACAGAGATTTTGCGGATGACATCGATCACTATGCCGTGTATCTTCATCAAATTCCCACCGGATGATACCCAAATAGCGCTGAACCGAAGTTAATATTTATTATTTGTCTTGTGTTAAACTGTGCAGGAATTGTAAAGTATATGTATTGCAGAACCCTGTCTTCAAGTAGATATTTCTAGAATTAAGTATTTCGAGACGGCGTTTTCAAATTATTCCATCACAGCCTCAGTTGAGAAAGAGCTACATGTGTGCTATGTGATCACGTAGCTCTCCATCAAATGAGAGCATTTTACTTATTGCTGACTCAGACACTTTATAGATGAGACAAATTTTAGAAGAAAATTGTGAATAATGTGTAGGCCTACCTGCAAAAAAGGCAGCCGAGCTGGCCGTCTGTGCATACTGATTTTGGATAAATTTGGGGATGAATATGGTGAATCCACTGACAATAGCATGAGTAGATGTGGCTAAGGTAACGAAGATAAAGGCTGGGTTTTTGACGATCGACCACAAAACCTTGTGGAAGTCTTTGAACGAGCCTATAAATGTGGACACTTGTAACCGGTCGTCATGTTTTCCACCAAGGTGAGCTTCTGATACCCGTGACGCTCTGGTAGCTTTGGCACCTGTTGTAAAACAAAATAAGCTAAATAGCATAGGAAAATATGAAAAAAATCTTGTTGCATAGAAACACAATAGAAATTACCTGTTGCATGAGAAGATTTCAACAAAATGGCTTATTGTGTGATAAAATATTATCAACAAATGTATCTTGCGTGTTTAGTTACATGTATCAACAAAATTGTGTAGGAAGTCGTTAACAAAAAATGTTTCTTGTGTGTTTGAATCTCAACAAAAAATTCTATTCTGAAAGACATATTATCATCTTATGGCATTAATGTCTATTTTGGGAAAAGATATCGACAGAAACGTTGGAAAATATTAAACAAACGTGTCACCTGTTCTGCTTTGAAATTGACAGTGAGACTGATTACATCCATAATATGTTACATTAGTTAAATTACCTGGTAGTTCCCTAGGAAAGCCCATCAAGGGGATAATCAGGACAAGGGACATAACCATGGATATCACAAATCCTATCCACCACGCTCCCAACCATCGGGGGTCAGTCTCCTTCAACAGTATTCTGTGGGCGGAGAGATCAAAACGATTGACGCAAATGATCATCACATACAGAGAACAGGTCAACGAGATGTACCGTATTACTAAAATTAATGGGCAGTTCTCGATATTAATTTGGAAGAATGATTGACACGCGATCCGTTGTGCGACTTCTCGCGTAATTTTCCAGTTCGTGCACTTTGGTTTTGACCTATTTTATACCAAATGCATAGAAATGGTAACTAAGCATCAAACTGTCCTACTTTTTGAATATATGACTGTATGCTTACGTTACGTTTAACAAACTTAAGTCGAAAATATATTGATTTAAAATATTCCCCATAATATTACTGAAAACAAAAAAGAGTAAAACTCGTCAACTAGATAATAATATGTATTGTGTTGCGATGTTTAAGAAAACACCTTCAATAGGGATTAAATAATGTACATATCCCCCATACTATAAGATAGGCCGAAATCGAAAGTACGAACCGGAAAATCACACGGGAAGCCCAATTTATATCGGAGAATAATTCCCCGTAAAACCGTGTATAAAAAAAGCAAAAACTAACACATCAACTTTAACAATGCCAATAGAATTCCGTAGCCCCAGGGTAAACGAAGTTGTTTAATGGGAACGAATTGTCATCCCTTTTAGCCCACCGGCACCTATACTCATCAGGCTCAGACAATGTTAGGTTTATTTCGCACACATTATGCCATATTCTTACTTATTGGGTATGGTGAAGTCAACGTATATAGTGAGAAAGTATCCTCCAAGCATGTAACCTGCTGCCGGTCCCAGCGCCACGGACACGTACAATATTGCTGACAGTGAAAAGAGAAAAACCCATTAGTTTGAGAAAGAAAGAAAAGAAAAAATTCCAAATTCTAGACTGTGGTTTTGGGCGGATTTTGGCATAAATATGCATGTGGCTACAATATTATTTTGCTCCAGTCAACACACACAATTTTATTAGGTATCGTTTAAAAAATTCTTCGTAAAGGTGAACAGACTGCACGTAACCGATGGCATCAGCACAGTTTCCCTATGCATACTAGCATTATTAATTGATATTAAGGGCTTGTATTCTACCTGGAGCCACAATTGGCGAAATTGTATTATTGCACATCTCTTTACTGATAGAAATTATGATGACAAAAGGGGAGCTAGAGACCCCTGGTTCTCGGGTATGTTCCTCTGGGTTTGATACGGATTTGATATTTTTGGAACATCATGATGTCTTGCCGGCATCATTGAAAACTGTTGACCGCTTCTCTCTTGCAGGAAACAAGCCCATGTTTATGTATACTATAATTTTCTTTTTGAATTTGGTGCCTAATACTGTTATATGGAATATGGATTAGGTCTTTGGATTATGGACGCGGATATTCTCTAATGGACGACGGCTGAATTATGAATGACGGACCAGACGCTTGTAATCAGAACGATTCCCCATAGGATTCACTATGATGGTGGAATGGGTATCTGGCAGTTTGAGATTCCTGGTTCTCGACAAGATAGCCCCCGGATTCATCACGATTCTCCAGTTTCTCATGATTCCCCTGATCTTCGGCGCATGCGTTTGGTTTTTGACATTCCTCCCGCCGGTCTGCTGTTTAGTATCTACCATGGGTCGTCTTTGTTCAGTAAAATCCACACCAGTCTTAAAGGTCAACCCAAACGCTCTGAGGTCAAAAATATAAAAAAATAGTCCTTTCGATTCTGAAAATAATGATATTTTTTTCATAATTTTGTGCAGTCTGGTTGGCGAGATATTGCCGTTTGAAAGGTGAAAATCGCTCTCCTGTCAATTCCAGCTGTGACGTCATGGAGGGAAGCCGTCTTGTATTCTCTATGTTAAAGCCGTATACCACAGTCGTAAGTAGCTGCTTATTTCTGGAGATTTTCGGAGTATCGGGACATCATTTGTTAAATATGCCGCGACGTTGTGTAGTGGGAGGTTGCAGTTTTACTACAGATGCCGGTGTTGGTATTCATTTGTGGCCTAAAGACGAGAAAATCGCTGCAAATTGGACGAAATTTGTACGCAACACGAGAGTGTGGAAAGAGGGCCTGAGCCAGTACTCGTATAATTTGCTCGGCACATTTTGACAGAAATTAGACATCATTCGATGACATCTACAGCGTAGCAGTTGAATTCGGGTACAAACCAAAACTAAAGAGAACAGCTATTCCAACTATCAAACCTAAGAACAATCAGAATGTGACGGCAAAGAAATCGGACAAGGAGAATCTATCACGGACATCGGCTGAACGAACCTAGCCTGCAAGCGTGGCCTCGGGCAGGGAGACGGCTGTACATGCCCTGCTCGCTCTCGCGTGGCATTTGTTGCTTGAGCACCTACAGGTTAGACTGGATGAGTCTCTATTTCATATATACTATTTAATAATACTAAAATGATCTTTCATAAATATATATACGCTTGATAATTAAATAAATAAAAAACACCAATTGGAGTGAATGGCTGTAAATACAGAAGTGATGATAATACTTTCATAATCCCTTGACATTTGAGATTGTGGGAATATCATTCGATTTCAATTTAATTGAGGTAATTTGTCGAAAATTGAGCAAATGTGAATGCCGATCCACTCACCATGGCTTACTTTTCGCCATGAATGTCCAAAGTATTTTTTATCAAACTATATAATTCTGAAATTGGTATTTCATGGGGATTATGGGAAAACAAACAAAATTCAAATCGGACGTATATCAGTAGAGTTATCAACAGTTTACTGTCCATACTGCCGAATCCCGGAGTTTATCCCTTCGAAAAGGCTGCCTCGGTCAGTAACAACAATAACAACACAGATGTGCTCGTTCTTTACATCACAGAATCGTTCTACATTCAATACAGTTTGAAATATATGGACATTTGCTCTTATAGATGACGCTAATAAGGTTTCCAGTCAAGTTGCATACCAATCACTATTCAACAAACGACCTCTCGAATCCTGTCGTCGTCGAGTTCCACGTTGTCAGAGTGGTTGTCACTGTCAGAATCGGAGCCGTACGGCTCAAATTGATAGGGCTGAATTCCGCCGTTGGTCTGCAAACAACTGTTAATTTGCCCGTCATCATCCTCCTCTATGTCTATTTCATCTTCTTGGCGAAAAATATTTCCATCTAAGCAGCTGATATCGCTCGAATCGACATCTGAACCGGAGCTCTGACTGCACTCGCTTTCCATGTTATCCGCTGTTTTTTCTCAGACAACTTCCCTGCGTGACGTCATCAAGCCAGCTGTGAAAGTGTGAAAAAGCCCACTTTGCTCCCATATTACGTGTGTTTCTGATCAGATTAGAATTTTTTCAATATTTTTTTCATACAAAGTGAAGTATGAACTATGATTTTTAAGGATTTTTAGACCAAAAAAAAAATCCGTTTGGGTTGACCTTTAAGTTTTTTAATGCCATCGATGTCATATTTCATTCCAGTTACATTTTTCGCCACACCAAGAATGGTTTTGTAGAGTTTTTGTTCCAAAGGTGATAGAATATCTCTCTTGGATCAACATACCCGAGAATATACAAGGAGGAATCATCAATGTGAACACATGTTTGTTACTATCCACACATCTATATTGTGGAAATTCCTGTGGAAAGTGTATCCTTGTGGAAATTTCTCATTCCATAAGGCTAATATTTGCCAAATTGATCGAAGTTTTTATAAGTCAGGCTATGAGAATTCTTATCAAGACTGAGGGCAGGAGTGAATAGTCGCAAAACATCGTTGTTGCTGCTGTTGTTGTTGTTGTTCACATTCATAATTTATTCATAACACCGAGAGAAATGGGGAATCCCGCAATGAATTCTCCTCTACGAGAACTCGAGGCATCGAGAAGATTTCCCTGATGATTCCCTTTGGGCATCCTGTTGATTACTTGTTTTCGTGAGAGGTACCGTTGCTGGATTCCCCTTCAATCATCACTACGATCCCCCTATTTCTCATTCTGTTAGATTTTTTCTCAATTGAGATTATTTTGGAGACCAAATGTTTGCATGGGCGCAATTTTAAGTTTCAAAATCTTACTGGGAGTGGCAAAATCTTAGCATGATTGAGTGGAGACTTTCTAAGCTGGCAATCTACACTTGTCTTATACAAACGCTGTAGGGACATCACTATTACGGTACAATGTGGTATAATTTCTTGGAGGCTGGCTGTCTATGTTTGCTGTCTCGCTCAGACACTGCTCTAAACACAGAACCCACTCACATATCATACATTAAAATAATTCTTTCTCAGGAACATTTAAATGCCAACAAAATATAGAACGTTGAGAAAAAATTGCATAACTGTCCGGTTATTTCGGCAACAAACAACTACGCCTAAATGTGAGTTGATTTTGGACAAAGTACGCAAAATTTTCTTGATGGTTGAAGTATCCACTACGCCAATCAAAAGTTTATATTTACTACGACTTTGTCAGATGACTCTACTAGCTTTCAAAAACGTGTGAATCAACTAGTCATCAACAGATTTCTGTATTTCTTGCTTCCTATCTCCGCTACCAAAAAGAGGCTCAGCTTATGAAAAGACAAGCGTTTAACTGGGATAACTTAATACCTATCAAACTCACAGCCAACCTTTTCGCATATTTGATAATAATACATAATAACAACACGTAATAATAATATATACATGTTGATTATGTCCATAGTTCTCATAATAAGACGAATGCCAGCGGATGTGTGAAAATCCGCCCAGGTGTGTCACAAGCATTTAACCCAACATTATATATGATCCAACGTGTGATGTTTTCCAGCTATTGATAGTAAACTTCTGGCGAATGCTTCGAGTATTTTTCAACACTTCCTGAATATCCAAAAGATTTTAATTCTTAGTGAACTTTGGTAGACAACGTACCTGCATTTGGATTCAAAGAGTGTACCATTTCCAAGTGTCCTAACATTGCGAATGTTGTCTGTGTTCAATTCGGAGAACACCAAGGTGAACGAAAAGCAATGGTAGTGTTTTCGAATATCAAAAATCGATTGTGACCACTTTGTGGCCATTCGCCTTTGATAACGCTCGACGTTTCCAGAAATGTAAATGGATCAATGCTAGGATATCTGAAATGGTTCATTGTTCGACTTTCAAAACGCAGGGATATTATCGCCCAAGGTCCAACAAACCGAATTTATCGAAAAATATACTTTATTTGAGCCATCGCACTGAGAGTTCCACACTTTCTCCGGTTCACCTTCTCATGGCCTTACTGCTCTTTGACACCAAGAACCTCCCTATGGTTCGACAATATGCAGGAATACATCTTTTATATATACTCTATTATGTTATACATATTTTATTTTACGGCATCTTATTTTCGCGATTTCTCGGTTTTTAGTTCCAGCATCTTCAATGCCAAAATTTACACATATGCTATTATTCTATTTTGTCGTGCATTTGAGTTACGCGAATAATTATACTCGCGGGGATCGCGAAGATTCAACAGATGCCAAAATAACAATATAAGTCAATTTGAGTAAATTACTTACCGACATAAAGCGGCGAGCTCTTAGAGCTCACGTTGTCATCCAAACAGCAAATGCCTACACTATACAAAGTAGCCCCTCCCGCACCATGCAGTAGTTGTCCAGCAATGAATATATAGAGATAGTTGGACAACCCTAGGTCAGTCTCTGAACATGCGGTCGTATTTTCTGTTGGTTAATCAAGAAGCAAACATGGAATAAATATAGATTATCACATAGAATAAATATATATTATCACACAGAAACATAGCGCCTTACTTTGAATAGATGTAATACACAACACCAGTGTAAAATGCTCATCTGTTAAGGGTCGATTTCATTACAGTCAAACCTACCCAGATTGCATGATGTATATTTAGACGGATATCCTGTTCTGAGAAACCTGTCAGGCACGGGTGTTTGTTGCTTCAATGCATTTTGCTGAGAAGCAACAGGAACTTGATAATGTGATGTCTAACGCTGTAATATCACTTGTCTTTATTGCAAAATGTAAACGTCCTGTCTGTGTCGTGTGTGTGTTGTCCCTGGTGTTTTATAGGGTGGATGGAGGGTGTCTGGTTCCATGCTGTTTCAAAAATTTCTTCGTTGAAGTCGCAGGAACGTAACTTGGCTGGGTGGTGCTTAGTTGGTTCGTCGCGATATAGCTGAAATATTGTTGAAAGCGACGTTAAATTATATTCACTCACTCACATTAAAACTGCACCTCATAGTCTGATATTGTTGCCGTATTATATAATGGGTGAGTGAGTGAATGAGTAGAATTCAACATAGCGTTCAACAGTGTTCACAGCGGCGCCTACGATGGTATCAGCTAGAGTGGTCCTAACGCCGCCCTTTATGGTGCTGCCTCGTGTCGCAGGCAGACGTGATACCCCATCCAGTTACATCATCCTGACATATTCACACAACAAAACATGCCCATGAAAATACCTTCTCGGTACTTCTCGGAAACCAGACATCCAGTCTAGTTACAACCTGAGTGACAACTACATGTATGAGCCATAGATGCTTGACAGCCGAATGCAGTACCATCAGTCTAGTGGTTGGATACTGCTGTATGAGAGCCCATTAACCTATCACGCTGTCAGAATTTTTGGGTATCGACGTGACGTACCCAAAATAGTTGGGTCAAAAGGACCGGATCAAATGGAATTTGACCCAAATTTTTCGGCTCCGTCACGTGACGTCTATACCCCAAAATACCTGATCAATTTGACAGTGTAGACCATCCGTTAGCAATGTAGTTAGCCATTTGGCAAAGTCAGACCATCAGGATAAATTGCAGCCCAAAATCCAAGTATCAGTATTTTATAGCCCCATATGCACATCATTAATAATCGTACAATCTTGAAGGCCACTTATTGATGGCGAACCTATGACATACCTGGGTTACAAAGTGGGGACGAAGATTGTCCCCACTCATATTGGCCTGTGGTGAGGTGAGGGAGCCACATGAGAAATGAGCCCAGAGCCTGTACGGCCAAGGCAACCGCCAGCATCACAGTCTTGTGACCACGAAGACCGTGATAGGTTATAGGCAGAGCAAGTATCCCCGCCGAGACATCATAGGCGCTGGCTATTAACCCCACCTCGGAACTCGTAAACCCGAACCGTCGCTCGTACGATGATGTATTTACACTATTTATACCATTCACGACCATACCTGAAAAGAGAAGTTTACAGCGTACAAAATTCAACCACGATCATAAAAACCTGACTGAGACTGATAACACCTTGACATCCTGAAACTGTCGTATTCCTTGAAATATCTTCGGATGCAATGTAGTCAATGTAGTCAGAGTGTCAGGACTTCTCATGAGATCAGCCGTTACATATTCCCACCATCATCGATGTTATCGCTTACACATCGGTGAAGAAGAAGTCTATGTTTGAGAAAGTCTGTTCTCGTATCCCCATTTTATGTCTACTGGTATATTCTACGTGTAACTTGATAGTAGCCTGTTTTCTTTATCGTGTAAGTAGGCCGAAATTTGCCGATCAGTCCTATTTTTCATACGTCAGAGCCTTCCTCATACGTCACAGCCTATCTCACACGTCACCGCCTTTGTCATACGTCATAGCCTTTATTTGTGATACCGAGTCGTCAAAGGACGTGTTATTGAGTCGTCAAAGGACATGGTATGTTAAGATGAACAAACCGCCCCAGCGATCAGTCCATCCATCACGGATCACGTGACTTCAGTGGAATTGAATATATATTCTGATTGGCCACGACCACGATCTGTGAATCCCAAGCATTTCCGTATAATTAAGTTGATATTTTAGATAATATTCGCGCACCTTCGCTGTTACATTAATTACATAAACTCGGATACTAAAAATAAAATAATTAGATTTTATTCGTCACTCACTGAATTAAATGAAGGGAACCCAAACGATTATAGCAGCGTGTTTTTGGAGTGAACAACGAATATATTCTCCTATATGCAGATTCATAATATTTGCTAAATGTTATATCTTGAGCACATGCCTTCAAAACAAAAGATTAGGGAGGGTAACACCTGGGTGTGTAATTATATAAAGCATATGATTATCTATAGATACGCCATATCTGACACTCCACCGTAAAACCACACAGCGCCCCCCCCAGATCTCTTCTTTTGAGAGTATGTAATCTTGAGAGAAAGACCGTTTCGGAGCATTTTTTCTTCAAACAAATATTCGGATGTGTATTGTAATCATGGGTGAGTGAATAGGATTTAATGTCGCTCACAACATTTGCCTAGCGACGAACCAACTAAGCACCACTCGGCCAAGTTGTGTTCCTACCATGATACGACGTGGAACAAACCATCGAACTATTCGAAGTTATGAATGGAGGACGGACGAACTGAACAGAAGCATGATGCCTCCTATATACTGTTTTAAAAACATTAAAACGTATAAAAATGTGTAAACGTAGTCTTAGTATTTAACTGTACCTACAATAAACACGAAGATGTAAAATGTGCTATACATTCATTATAACAAGCTTCGGAGGAAAGCTGTCCTCATCCTCAAGAATATGGCAATTGCTAGGAGGTTCACAGATACATGAGGATAGTTTTTCTATAAATCTTGTAAAAATGAATGTATGTAGCTTAGTTTACATTGTCGCGTTAATTGTAGGTTTAGTAACGTCTCTCATACCAGAATATATAGTATTTAATTTCTTTTTAACACAATTATTTCACAGAAAATAATTCATAATCACAAAATATATAGACAAGGCGCCTAAATAATATAAAAACTGAAGATGGAATTATATTAATATTCGGAAAATCATGTAAACGATACATGTTGTTTATATCAGCAAATGAGTACACACTTTGTGTGTTTTGATTTGAGGACCCGAGGGCATGCCGGTCTTTAACAAAGCTCAACTGTCTTATATATAAAATATTCATATGTTCAAAATTAATAGTAGATAAACAGGCCTATATATACTTACACAGAGAAATTAACTGAGCTATTAGAGATCGAATCAACCTGAATAATTAACACAATTGTACTGTCCAAGCGAATTGAAATAATTCAGTTTCTTTCCTATCTCTTTAACATAGGAAAAACTTTTAGTGAATGATAATTTTATTATTTTCAATCTGGAGTTGTCAAATTTATCATAAATTTAAGCTTATGGTCCTTTTTTTGAAGAGCAGGATAATATTTATCATACACCAGTTATTAATTGTTAAAAACCCGCCCCAGGTTAAAGAGATAGGGGAAAAAGTAGATGAACGAACCGCTGTCTCAATGAAACCGGTGCTATCGACACAACTCTTAGTGTTAAAGGATTAACTTGAATTTTGTGCAATTCCGAAATTATTACTTTATCAGTATGCTATATCTAGCTATCCATGGCGTGTCCGACTCCTTCTCCTCCTACTCCGCTTTACTCACTGGACAGTGGGTCGCATAGGTGTGGCGCGGGATAGGCTTGGGCGAGAGACCTGGGGTTTTCACTACCTGAGATTCCATGGGTCAGGCTTGTACCCTACAGTAGAATGGGTCGACTGCGCATGCACGAAGAGTAGTGCGCGATGAGTAGTATAGAAAGGGCACGCGAGGGATAGGGTGGGGCGAGAGACCTGGGGTTTTCACTACCTGAGATTCCATAGGCCAGGCTTGCACCCTACAGTAGAATGGGTCGACTGCGCATGCGCGATGAGTAGTGCGCGATGAGTAGTATAGAAAGGGCACGCGATCTCCCTATCTCTATGAAAATGAAGCGGGCCTTCTCTCTCGTACTTATAATGAACAGATAAATTGGAAGAAACTATTTTTCATTCCGGTCCTCGACTGTCTGCTTCACATGACCATTTCTATGTCAGAATAAATGTATTTATTCTATTAAAAATGGCCCTTTCTGCTCAGAAGGCTGGTTAACCCCTTTCGTAATCTTTCAGCGTCCCAATTATTGTGAGTGAAATAATATGTATATATTAGTAGGCCTATGCAACGTGTTAAATTCTTTTTAACTAGCGCAAGTGAAACAGAATCACTTGTCAAGAGATATAGACATGTGGTGCAACCGATATACTGTATTCAATCTTCTCCAGTGGCAGATCCTCTAAAGACTAGGACTCAGATCATGTGATATCTGAATAGATCACGTAACTTCTACGCGGAGCGATATCCGATACTTTACCGTATACTGTTCGGTCTTCATCCGGCGGAAAACAGACTCGAGAAATCTTGAAAATTACAGGCTTTTCATACCACTTCTGAAACACATATTGTCTAGGTCTACGAACGATACAGATATGAATAACTTCGGTATCATCAAAGAAGTGTTGTAAATCTGTAATTGAACAAGTAGGACAGCAGATGACTCGACAATGGCGGGATTCATGTGCGTACACTTCGCCATCCATAAGATGGCTTGCGAATCGTGTGTCTCTATTATCGCTGAGTGATATCCGGTACTTTACCGTATGTTCTTCGGCCTTCATCCGGCGGAGAACAGACTAGAGAAATCTGATAAATTACAGGTTTTCATACCACTTCGTAAATAGATATTGCCTGGGCTTACAAAATATATATGTATGAACAACTTTCGTATCATCCAAGAGGTGTGGTAGATCTGTAATTTTGAACAAGTAGGACATCACATGACTCGAAAATGGCGGGTTACGTTGGGGTTACGTCGGTAGACTTTAGCTGATTGGCTGACGAAGTCACGTGACATTGATTTCTGGAAATCCCTCTTGTAGTTGCCGAAAGTACACTGAAAATGGATGCACACGATCTCAGGGTCAGTTTTACCGCGTATACATGACCCATGTGGTTACAGGTTGTGGCGGGATTACGTCGGAAGAGTTTAGCTGATTGGTTGATGACAACACGTGATGTTGATTTCGGGGGATTCCCCCTTATAGTCGCCGAAAGTAGACTGAAAATGGATACACACGCTCTCAGGGAATGTCTTACCGCGTATAGATACATGTAACCCAGAGGGTTACAGATTGTGGCAGATTTGAAAACAATATTGACGACACTAGAACTGTTCACTTAAACATGCAACAGTTTCAGTGTTAGAAGAGGTAATTTGTGATTTTATATTTTCATGAGCCATAACATACACGATTGTCATATTCGACACAAACTCGGCATCCGTAATATATACTTTAACGATGGACGGTTCACGCGTCCGCGTTACAGTAGGCATATAGACTGTACGACTCTCTGTTAAATCAAGATATAAACAGACAGCGTCTGCGTACTGTTCCAGTTGTCTCCCCTTCAGTGATTGGTCATGTGACCCCGCCATTTTAAACTAAGACGAGCATTCTCATTGGATCACTATTTATAGGAGCCACCCCAATCTTCATACTCAACCACTTGACTGTCTCAGTTGACCGACGACATAGCGTGGCCTCGTTTTCAATTTCAAAATCTGGCGTCAAACAGGAAAAATGTTGTTGTTGCTGCATCAGCCAGACACTGGCCCTCCGTAGAAGGGTCCAATACTATAGGATACGTTAGAGTAGTGGTTTGGTTTTTAAGTCATGCGTAATAGGCGATTGGAGTGCGTCACATTTGGGGATCTGTAGGAAGTTTATGTTAGACTCTTCGAGAGTAAATCAGGCCCCTTCGTAGATTTCCGCTTCGCAGTCCCGAATGTATTCTGGAAATTTCATTTAAATGTTATGCACACGTTTTAGTCTAAATGTGTTTAGGTTTTAAACACATGGATATAACACATGGATGTTTAGATTATAAACACATAGGAGTTTAGCTTATAAGCATATAGGTGTTTAAAACCTAAGCACATGTGTTAAAAACTAAATTACAAGCGTCTTGTCCGTCATTCCTAATTCAGCCGTCGTCCATCAAAGAATATCCGAGTACATAATCCAAAGAAGTATTCCATATTCCATATAGCAGTATTAGCACCAAATTCAAAAAGACAATCATAGTATACATAAACATAGGCTAGTTTCCTGCAAGAGAGAAGCGGCCAACAGTTTTCAATGATGCCGGCAAGACATCATGATGTTCCAAAAATATCAAATCCGTATCCCTGATCAGTATTCTTAATCCATAATATTTGTTGCAAGGTCGTCCTCTAGAGAATAATGTATCTCAGCCACGCTTTGATTGTGACTGCTCATATGAGCACCATGAGGATATTGAAGTACATGGGTGCATACAGCCTTTAGCCCCGGGTTAAACGGAATTAGACACAAGTTACGAAACGTAACGTCATAGATCTTGCACGCTACGCTCGTATTTTCCTATCAGCATGCAAATTTGATAAACTGAGTGGAGGCGCTTGGTGATATAGCCCTGTTTATAAGTTTCTACAACAATGTTTTGTGGCGTTGATTAAAATCGTCACATTTACCACAGGATCTAGCAAATGCTACTAGTCGAGATATGTATACGCCATATGCAGGTCCCACTGGAATATTACTGTCCGGAAATGGATAGTTCACGATGTCGAAATTGTAATCATCGCTTTTGTCATAAAGTCGACGAGAGAGAATGTCCGCTTCACTGTTGTAGAGATGTAGGTCTAAATATGATGTGCCTGTAAGGCTATCTGTAGTTTCCTTCAAATCCAGTGAAGGTGGGTATATATCCTTCACTGCGTCATTTATATAGCGATTATCCACAGCGAGAAGATCGTCTATATAGCGTTTTGTGAATGAGAAGGAACGGGCTTTCAATAGATCGGTTTTTTAAAGCGCCTGCATATAGGCATATTCATAAGAGAACAAATATAGGTCAGCCAACAAGGGGGCACAATTAGTACCCATTGGAATACCTATATGCTGTTGATATATTTTGTTGCCAAATTTCATATAAATATTTTTATGAGAAATTCAAGCAACTGTATAAACAGAGAAACATCCCACTACATGATATTGTATGTAGTAGAGCTAAAAATGCTTTATGGCTGCCGACATTAATATATCTATGATCAGTTTTCTTGAACACAGATACTATTAATAAACTTAGAAGGTCAATAAGGTCCTGATGAGGGATTGTAATATACAGTCGAGACATTCCATGCGAATACATGTCTGTACGGTATGTGACATTTAGCATCAATTTCTTCCGTGAGATATTTTGAGTTTTTCAATATCGACATACATTCAACGCTAGTGGCGCAATACCTTTTACCTCCTGAAGGGCCGTCGTCAACAGGGTTGAAAGAAGCTTGGTGGTGCAGCTTCTAGAACCAGCTATGAATCTAGCTTTGTATGGTGATTTATCCATTTTGGGAGTCCGGTATACTTTTGGTATGTCGTCATGATTGATTGAAAGACAAATACCTCTTTCCCTGAGAAACGTTTTTGATTGTTAAATAAATCTTCCAGCGTGAATGCGGTTTGTGAGTAAGTAGACGTATTTGATAATGATATGTTTACACTCAATTCTTTAACCAGCACCTAGTAATAGTAATATGTACATATGAATATTATATTTTGGGGGCTTTGTCCGTTCGGACGACGACCAATTTACTCTGGAGATTTGCTAAAACTTCTTGCGAATTGAAGTTTCTCAGTACTTGTTTTGCTTGGAGAAGGGTACTTCTGTCAATAATGGCGAAATTTTTCAACGACATTGCTCTTGGTGAGGTCCAGCCAATCAGCGAGTACTCTAGGTTCAAATTTTTCTCGCTTAAAATAATCAATAAGGCACTGTTCCAATGCAGACAGGACTATCTTCTGGTCGGCCTTCAGATTTATTCTTCTCGGCTCTCTATATTTAAGTCCTTTCATCAGGAGTAATCTTAGGTCTAGCACTGTAATATCACTTGTCTTTATTGTCCCACGTTAAGTGTCCTTAACATGTGCCTTGTGCGCTGTCCTCGGTGTTTTATAGGGTGGATGGAGGGTGTCTGGTTCCATACTGCTTCAAAGATTTCTTCTTTGAAGTAGCAGGAACACAACTGGGCTGCGTGGGGCTTAGTTGGGTCGTCGTGATATAGCTGAAATATTGTTGAAAGCGACGTTAAATTCTATTCACTCACTCACTCACTCCTTATCCCTCACCACATCAAGGTTATCGGCCACAATATGTTTGCATGGTGTGTAGATATGTGGTGTACGATAGACAGGTGTATGTTTGCTTGGTGAACACCAAGATGTTTGAACCCTAAACAGATTAAGCTGAAACGTGTGCTTAAACTGAACCTGACTTTTAGCGTTTTGACCCTAAACATCGGATTTAGAGTGTAAGGATTATCAAATGATACAACTGAGGAATTAAATGAATTCAAGGGTTTCATTTTTTCTTCCTCAAGCGAGTAATGTAATGAAACAATGACAATGGTAAATATTTGATAATGATTGAATTTAGACACAGTAGTAGTCGCTTCTGATTGGCCGTCAAAGCAATAATTGGAACTCTTCTATGTTCGGAGGTAGCTTTGTCAAGATACTCGCTTCTGATTGGCTGTTGGTCACGTGATATGCAAATTTTTGAGGTTAAAGGTCAAGTAGCGTCAATTCCCGTTAACATTACTACTCACAGTTGTATATAACAGAAAAAAATGTACGTACATGTACTATGAATTATATAACAGAATATACTTACTTTGAATGAAGCCAAACGTACAAAGTACAACCAACAGGCATTTGGCGTTGTTAAAGACTTGGATCTGGGCCGGTCGGCATTTTCTGTACCCACAACGATGGTCGTCTGCGTCATACAATTCTTCATACAAGTGTCTGGGATCCACCTGGCGCTCAGATTTATCTTCTTCATCATTTCGATATTCAAACTGAGACTTCTTGGTGGAGCCTACAAATATGATGGCAATAGGATTTATGAGGATTAAAGCGGACATTAGCACAATAATCTGCACAAACAATTCCGATATGGAATCCGCTGCCATGTATCTTAATTGGTGACCATATGCGATATGAGCTATGTTAGCACTTGAAAGGTGCACATAACCTTAACCCTACCTGGCCTGAGTGGGTGGGGGCACTTTGCACTTTGTTTTATAGGATAAACCGAAAATAAAAAATTCGAAAATTCTGACCGAAAAATCGTCAAAAAATGTTCCTTTTTAAAATGACGTCACTGTGACGTCATCATGGCAGTCATCGTGGTTTTTTTTTAAATATTCTTGTAGACCTTGACCCAAAGATATAGTGTGGTAAATATCAGCCCTCTAGCCTTTGCGATAGCGAAAATATATAGGGGAGGCACTTCCCGCCTCCCCCCCCCCCAGCTGCGACACATCCCAAATCGCCCAGGCCAGATAGGTTTAAAGAATATGTTAGGGAATATGTGGGGATTACGTGGGCTATGCTATGTGAGATGAGGACCATATGGGCAATGAGTAGTAGAACAGAGTGTGTGGGGATTGTGAAGGGATTTGGTAAACGTGCTATCTACATTCGGTTCAATTACCGAAATAGTGCATTATCCACATATTAAAGTTATGACTCTAAATTCCCACTTCTTCTGCGCAAATTACCCATATGTAGGATGTTGCAGGCCACTGTGCTATCTACATTTCCCTCATAGAAATGACTGCCCCACAACAACCCCACATCTAGTGAAATTATGGGTGGGCTCAGCCAAAACAAATAATATTCTGGAATTGCTTCACCATACCTGTATAATTCAACAGCATCGAATTAAAAGTAAAAAAAACTAAACATACTTCCATCAACACAGCTTTATTGTGATTATCAGTTAAGAATTCTTTAAAAAAACTTCAATTATTGAAACAGCCGTTATAACCAAGCGCATTAGGACATTAGTATTCGGCTTGCATTGTCATAAAAACAGTCGTTATAACCAAGCGCATTAGGACATTAGTATTCGACTAACCAAGCGCATTAGGACATTAGTATTCGACTTGCATTGTCATAAAAACAGTCGTTATAACCAAGCGCATTAGGACATTAGTATTCGACTAACCAAGCGCATTAGGACATTAGTATTCGGCTTGCATTGGCATAAAAACAGTCGTTATAACCAAGCGCATTACGACATTAGTATTCGACTAACCAAGCGCATTAGGACATTAGTATTCGACTTGCATTGTCATAAAAACAGTCGTTATAACCAAGCGCATTAGGACATTAGTATTCGACTAACCAAGCGCATTAGGACATTAGTATTCGACTTGCATTGTCATAAAAACAGTCGTTATAACCAAACGCATTAGGACATTAGTATTCAGCTTGCATTGTCATAAAAACAGTCGTTATAACCAAGCGCATTAGGGCATTAGTATTCGGCTTGCATTGTCATAAAAACAGTCGTTATAACCAAGCGCATTAGGACATTAGTATTCGACTTGCATTGTCATAAAAACAGTCGTTATAACCAAGCGCATTAGGACATTAGTATTCGACTTGCATTGTCATAAAAACAGTCGTTATAACCAAGCGCATTAGGACATTAGTATTCGGCTTGCATTGGCATAAAAACAGTCGTTATAACCAAGCGCATTAGGGCATTAGTATTCGGCTTGCATTGGCATAAAAACAGTCGTTATAACCAAGCGCATTACGACATTAGTATTCGGCTTGCATTGTCATAAAAAAATCAAATAAAATATCGTATTTATATACATAAAGTTTTGTCAGATGAAAGCTACACTGAAAAAAAAATCCTTAAAATTTAAGAAATATTCCCCGACTGTTACACCACCGGAATATTCCTTAAAATTCAATAAGGAATATTCCGTAGCATGTTAAGAAACTTCGTTAACATGGTAAGGAATATTCCTTAGTTATGTTGAGGAATATTCCGCTTGTGTAATATAGTCGGGGAATATTCCTTACATTTTTAAGGATTTTTTTTCTGTGTAGGTATTAACATTAATGTTGTAGTTGTCAAATGCGATTATTTCTACAAAAGCTTCTGCACACATCATCGGCTCATGCAATACACTTACTTTATAGAATATTATCAAGGTATAATTCTAATACTTTCATTAAGAGCATGCACTTGTATATCGTTTGATATGTTGAACACGTTCGATAGATTTAGTATCATAATGTATACTTTACCTGAACGTTCTGGAGTCTCCATTTTCACCTGTTTGTGGATACATATATACGCCTATACCTATAATATTATTCACAGCTGTCGTTTGTTCTGGTCCATTTCCCCTCAGACTAATTTCGCCTATATAAACTCTCTATTTTCCTTAAAAAGGTGCTCAGTAAAAACATGTTGCCTCCCTGCATTGTGATGCAATGGCAGAAGTCGTCGCCTGCATGGTTTCAGTCAATAAACTATCAAGAATTATTTTTAAAAAGTTCCCCCTAGTGAGGATAACCACATATCCAGGTACATATAGTTCCGATTGATCCGGCGATGTAAATCTGTTCACCTATTAATTTTACCAATGTGCATGAATATTCATAATGACACAGTTGTGCTTTGTTACACCGTAATGGCCTCGGGGTCCGAAATCAAAACAAACATTGATTTCCTGATATGCTCTGATACTACCAGCATGCTAGACCATGTCAGTACTGAATTCCTTTAGGCGTTTTTTTTTTTCACAAATTATGAATTACGCACAAGGTCACGCGTATTCATTGATTTCCCAAATTTGATTGTTACTTTCTTACAAGCCTATCGTGTCTTACAAGCTTACCATGTTCCTGTGGTTGGGGGAGAGACTTTGACTGACAATCAGGATGTTGCTAATCAAATACGCTAGGTAACGTTGTTAGAATTGTGTTGTCTCATGAATCAAAAGAAATATGATAGTTTATGAGCATGATAAATACACATATGGCGAAAAGATATAGCAAAGGTAAATTCATAAGGAAAGGAAGTCTGTATTAAACGGTATATCCCGTGTTTACTTACAAATATGTTGGATTTAGTTTAAATTACCGGTAGTACTTTATTTCTGTTGATCTCGGACATAGTTCAACTCAGTACTAGTATGATTAATAGTATTAGGATGATTTAAGTATTTGGATGATTTTATTTCAGATGTAACCATATATTCGTACTTCCTCAATCCCTCAATCGTGATGTATAAAGAATGGTGAAAGCTTAAGGCTTAACGAAGCTTAAACTCCTTTGTACACACAATTTTATTATAAGTAACTCGCATTAGCGGAGAATAGTGCGCATGCTCTATGACAATATTAACGGTGTAGTTAATATTATTGTGAAGCGTATGTTATTATCCTCATACATTTATAAATAATGACACATATATGTGTCTGATTTCTAAACGTTTTCCCCTCAATCCCCAGCCCCAGTGATGAAGATACACAGGCTACACTCTCCAATCGATTCAGGCGTCCGCAACCTGAATTACTCAGGAGATAGATAGATGTTTATTGCGTTTATGCTATTTGCCTGGCTAAGTCAATACAGATATATTTAAGACAGCAATATCACATATTAAAATTCGAATATATATATATATTTTCATATATTTAAAAACTATAGCCTTTAGGCACTAATGTTATATTCAGGCCCATGGTGAAGAATTAGTGTAGATGTATATACATATATTTAAAAAAACTAACTTTGGGTACTTTATATGTTCACCTACAAGTTCATAATCGAGAGAGACAGGACAGATTGAACAAATTCCTTATTTATAATGACACCGCCGTAATGGTCGGATAGATAATGTCTTCTCTGTATGAAAGCAGATATTTGTAAAATATTTTATTTTGTAGAAAGTATCTCTCAGCAGAAAATGGCAACATGGGGCTCCGCATGGTAAGGGGGTGGCAGAATTGTACCGGCATATTTCAGACTAACACACAAATTTAAACTTTCTGTAAAGATATAATGGAAGAATATTAAAGCCAGAGATTAACCTCTGGACATATACAAGAATGCCAGAAAGTATTAACTTCTCTAGTATAAACCTGATGATAAAAAAATCTGGCAGAAATATGAGACCAAAATTATCTGCAGTACATGTAGCTAAAAGATACGAGGAATCTTTTCTTCTGACTACATACCCTCGTGAAAAGAACTATCAAAAGGCTACTTCTTTGCACCGATATATATAGGTATATTCATTTTACCTAACTTGCCCTGTGTTCTTAGCACTCAGAAATATATTTTCGGAGCAAACTGATGAAGGATGGAACCCTGCAGGACAGCAGCAAACTGAGTATGTTTGGGTCATGACTGTTGTTTGTTACTGACACTTGCATGAACTCGAGGAGGTCATTCCTCAAATATTGATACTCAGGACATTTACGAAATGTCCTTCATCATATGAAGGAGATGAATGTCATAAATGTTCTGGCATGCACAGGATAAATCCCTGAACGTTCAGGTACCAAGGGACAGAACTCATGTTGCCTATTCCAAAGCATTTGCCTGTTCTTCAGCAATGAAAACATTGGAAGATTTCGGTCTCTACATTGGACGATATAGTACCCTTTCTCACGTGACTCTATTCCACGTGCAGAAATCGCGACGTTGCATTGACTGTCACTCAAGATAGCTTTCACTTTGGCCACTGTTCACAGGAGGCGGTGCCCTTCTTTTAGCTAAGATATGGGGATGTAGATTGCTTTAGATTAAATTTCAGGGAGTGTATATCTTGTGCAATAGAAAATCCTGCAGAATTTTCAGAATCCATCAGAATCAATCGGTAGTGCTCTTGTGTCGGCTGTAAACTCACGCGCTGCTTGAGGGCGGAGTCGGCAAAACTGGGATGGCAACTCAGACCAACACCGTACTCGGTGTGGGATAATCTGGTATAGGTGATTGTTCACCACACATAAAAATCTGTAAATTTTAAAACGAGAGCGAAACATTTTTTCTCTGCATTGAAATACAAGAATATCGTTTCCTGAGCATTATTACTACCCCCCCCCCCCTACACACACACACACACAACGCCTGAGAGAATAGAACGGCCCTAGAGGAACACCAGAATGTATCTGGACGAGTCTATGAGAGCTTGTTGTCAGGGGGAATTGAATTTCACATGGGCACGATGCCCACATTTATCCTTTAATTTAGCATTAATAACGTTCGTAAATGATGCTTTAGAATAGAAATAAATGTTAGTTATCCGTCCTCTAACTGCTAAGATAATGGATGGTAAAAACGGAATTACCTTTATGTTTTAAGACTCAGCCTGCGGATTCGTCCCAAAACAATAGGCAATTCCGTTTTACCATCCATTATCTGAGCAGTTAGAGGACAGAAAACTAACATTTATTTCTTAAATAGCATATATGATATATAGAGCTGGACGGTGTTGTAAACAACCCATCGACTCCTACTGGGATCCGACAAGAGATCAAACAGACTGCAAACAGAGTGTGCGAAAAGCACCTCTATAGCTTGAGAGAAAAAACAAACAAAATAAGCAACCTCGTCCAGAACCACCGCCCACCCCGATCAAACACACAACCTACTGTACTCACCGAACCAAAAAAGTCTGTTCTATCTAAGGGACTGAGCTTCTGTCCTACTGCCAAACTTGATAACATCCAGCTATATGTGGTGACATGGAAGCCCTCTTCCGTCGCCTTAGACTTGTGGAGGTCTACCATAATCGTCCTAGGAACGACATCTCGACCAATGACCAATCATCTACCTAGAAAGGAATCTGCATAGACACCGCCTGAGGGACGCAATGCCAAAATAGGCTGGCTTGTATGGACTCTATTTTTTTTCGGATGTGGGAGATGGTCACATTGTCGGCGACATCGATGCGCCCGTGCTCCGCGTCTGACCAGTGCAAGGGTGCTACGGCGATCAGGTTACACAGGGCCTTAATGACGTACTCTATCTACCGACGCGACAAACTGACATCAGGTACCAGACCACTATTAAAAATAGCGCCGATCCGTTAACCCCCTTTAGGCAACCTCTGCCAGAGAAGTGAATTGTTTTCAATATTTTTTCCAGTCTCTGTTGCGAGGAATAATTGAAGGCCAGTGGTGGGTGATTGAAGTATGATATGTGTTTGGTTCCGCTGTGAATTTGATTTTAACTCAAGGCCTAATAAGGAGTTGCTAAGAGGGACGCTTTCTGAAAGCAGAGAAGAAAGCCAAAATTGTGACGTCATTTGTACGAGCGCGCATAACTCAAAATTTCGATGGGCGACCCCCGTCAAGAAGCCTGTCCGGTTGTAGCACTCGAATAAAGGTACTTCTTGCCGAAATATGGGAGTCTAGACTGAATTAATCAATCGGGGAGATGCAATTACGTTAGCAGATTTTAACATTGCCGCCGATGTAAATTTAAATAGTGGTCTGGACCCATCAGTACCATCACCATCGATATAAGGGATGACACCGGACAACCTCTGCCATTCGAATTGGGAAAGTGGTGGTCACACATCATTTTCGACAAGCACGTTCTCCCAACTTTGTATAATGAAGGTGTCTTACGAGTGCGATACACGCAGCTATATGGACTATTATACCCAACAGGCCGGTGGTGGCCTCTCTGTCCTTGCAGGTACACGCATCCAACGAGGACATGGGCTGGGGAACGAACTCGTGAGCATTGTCAAAACGTTCTTGCCCTTTGTGATGCGTGGGGTAAAAGCGATCGGCAAAAACGCGTGGGGTGCAAGCCCTGGAAGATGCGTTCAGCGATGTCCCATCCGAGAAGCATTGAAACGCCGAACCAAAGAAGCAGAAGGTGTCTTGGTCGCCAAAGCACAACGAGTCGTAGGGAATAAGAGACTTGCACCGCCGAGACTGCGCACCAGTCGAGGACCGACCGATCAAGGACGCACATCGACCCGGGATATCTTTGCGTAAACATGTCCTTAAACTATGCAGATTCCTGTCCCTCCACCAACAATGAATTTGACTTTGTGGACCGTCCCACTCACACAGACCAGTGCCGAACAAGGTTTATGGGTGGAGCATCTCCCGCTCTCCAGCATCAATGAAATAAGGCCCATCGATTTCACCATCAGCAATGCGGATACGGCCTTTGTGGATTTAACCCTTACGTACTTGTATGTGAAAACCAAGATCGTCAATGGGGACGGCCCTAGAATCGTCGACCGTGCAACGGTCGCCCCGACGAATCTCTGGCTGCACTCTATGTTTCAACAGGTGGATATTATTCTCACGACAAACTCACCAGTGACACGACCAACACGTACCCCTATCGAGCCTACATCGAAACGCTGTTGTCGTATGGACGAGAGGCTAAAAAATCTTTCTCCAACCGGGACACACCCGAGCACATGGGCACGGAGAACGACAATACGGGATGGAACAAACGGAAGGGTTTCCCTGCGAACGGCAACTCGGTCGATCTCATCTGTCGAATGCACGCAGATCTCTTTATGCAAGACCGGTACCTCTTGAGCAAGATCCCCATCAAAATCCGACTGATACAGGCGCCTCTGACCTTCGCCTTGATAGCCACTGACGTAGAGGTGCATGTAGCTGACTATAAGATCATGATCCAAGACGCCGTTCTGTATGCCCGAAAAGTGAAACCGAATCCAACCGTCCAATTGGGGCATCTCGAAGCCTTGGAGACAAAACCAGCCCAGTACCTTCTCCGACGTGTGCAAACCAGAATGTTCTCTGCTCCAAGAAAGAAAACCTGTTCCTGGGGGAACTCCCTAAACGATTGATCCTGGCCTGTGTAGAAAACACCAGTTTTAGCGGAGCCTACCCGGCACACCAATTTGACTTTAAACATTTCCGCATCACTTTTGTGGCACTACATTTGGACGGACAACAGGTCCCAGCCACGGCCTTAACCCTGAACTTTGGGCGCGAGAATCTCGTTCTAGCCTATCATAGTCTGTTTAAAGCGACCGGTCCAATCAACCAGGATGACGGGAATATGCTCAGTCGGGAGGACTACGTAAACTGATAACGTTGTTCTGTTTCGATCATCACGACCATCAGCTGAATCTCGCCAGGCAAGGCAACTTACGGTTGGAAATCCACTTTGCACGAGCCTTTCGGGGCACCATCAATGTGATTTGCTACGCAGTTTGACAATATAATTCAAGTGAACAAGACGCGCAAACTTCTGTGTGACTTTGCCATCTAACATGGATACAGGTCAGATGACCTCCGTGCTGGAGAATGACCCGCGGACACCCACTATCTTTCAAGGGGTGTTCGCCCGAGATGTGTTCCCGTTAAACCGTGTGTATCCTGCCGCATACGTTCTCAAAACGGACCCAATGGTCCGTCCCGATCAACACCTGGTGGCCGTGTACTTGACAGAACAGCAGGGTGATTACTTTGATCCGTACGGGCTGCCATCCCTTCATCCAATTTAACAGCCTTCTTGGACGAAGGCACAGAGACGTGGTGTTGGAAAAGTCAAGCGTTGCAAGGCCTGAGCAGTAGCGTGTGCGGCCAGTACTGCCTGTTTTATCTCTACCACCGTTGCCGGCGAAGAAGGCTACCCATCATCTTACAGATGTTTGACGAGTACTCTCAAGCTCCCGATCGAGATGTACTGATGTACGACTGGGCCGCAGATCATTTCAATGTACAAGCCCCGTTCTGGGCTTAAGTTCTGAACATTTCAATGTACAATTACAAGCGTCTAGTCCGTCATCCATAATCCAGCCGTCGTCCATTAGAGAATATCCGCGTCCATAATCCAAAGACCTATTCCATTTTCCACATAACAGTATTAGCACCAAATTCAAAAAGACAATCATAGTTTACATACACATAGGCTTGTTTCCTGCAAGAGAGAAGCGGTCAACAGTTTTCAATGATGCCGGCAAGACATCATGATGTTCCAAAAATATCAAATCCGTATCGCTGATCAGTATTCTTAATCCATAATATTCGTTGTAAAGTCGTCATCTAAAGAATGATGTATCTCAGTCACGCTTTGATTGTGACTGTTCATATGAGTACCATGAGGATCTTGAAGTACATGGGTTCATACGGCCCCTAGCCCCGAGTTAAGCGGAATTAGACACAAGTTACGAAACGTAGCGCCATAGATCTTGCCCGCTACGTTCGTATTTTGCTATCAGCATGCAATATGTATCGCCAAATTTGAGAAACTTTGAGTGAAGGCGCTTGATGGAATAGCCCTGTTTTATAAGTTTCTGCAACAATGTTTTGTGACGTTGATTAAAATCATCACATTTAACACAGGATCTAGCAAATGCTACTAAGCGAGATATGTATACGCCATATGCAGGTCCCACTGGAATATTACTATCCAGAAAGGGATAGTTTACGATGTCGAAATTGTAATCATCTCTTTTGTCATAAAATCGACGAGAAGTCTGTTCTTCAGTTCAACGTCTTTGTTCTAACGTTGTTGTTGTTTTTTAATTGTTGTTCTTGAATAAAAAAAAACAAATGAGATCTCACTCAAAACCTTGTCTTGTGTGTTTTCTGTACAATAGATTACGAGCATATACAAGTGGCCATCGGTGTCCAATGCTTGAACATAAATGTGGGATTCTAATTCTAACCAAGCTGGTATAGGCCAGTCAATGAGTCGACTGGGAAAGTAGCCAATCCAGTGACCTAGGATGGAGTCAAATGTAACCAATCAATGCCCAGAAAACAAACTAATCAAAGAGCACTGCAGTAAAATAGAGAGCCAATGAAATCAGCTCACAAACCAAGTACATGTTTTGGTCTAGGTTAAGAGCGGGCATTTCAGCACAAACTTTTGACGAGGAAGGACCATGGCAAGTTACAAGAGCAACAGGTGGAGTGAACAAACTATAGAGTTCGAGTTGCGGATCAAGATCAGGAAGACGAAGAAAATGTGCAAGGCGGGTGTTCGACCACCGATGACATGCCCAGTGGTGATATTGAAAGAAAGCCGAGGTGGAGCAACACGGAAGATGGGCATGTATAGCCCCGAAAGAGTGAGGACCGTCTACCTGGACTTCCGGGGAGATACCAGGCCACCACCCTCCTGAGTGGCGGTACTACTCGACATTAATCGAGCAGTACGTCAGTCCATGCATCCAATGAATCCTCCCTAGACAGTGCGATTGGGGCAATTCCCATGTCTCTGGTTCTCGGTATAGGGCATGTGGATAAAAGGAAGGTTAGCTGGCAATATTGTCGGGGGGCATGTTTGATGACGTGCATTGTAGGAGATTAACGTTGGCGTAACTGAAAGACATATACAGGCAGATAACTCCTAAACACCTGGCCCTGTACCAGTGGGACCAACAAGGGCTTTTGTGTAAACCAGAACCAGATGCGCTCCTACACCCAGTAGCGGGATGCCTTCACCTTCTTCTATCCCAAGAGCAGTTCTCCTAGATGGTGTTACCTCCACGTATCTGGATATTTAGAGTGATGAATATCATAACAAAAATGCTAAAGTAAACTTTCATCGCAGATATCCCACTGGACTTCCGTTGCTGATGTTTTATTAAAGGGAAATAACTGTTCTATATATGTTGTGTTCTCAGTAATGAATATGAAACCTGTTTTTTCGTACTACAATGTGATTTGGTTCTTGTTTTTATACCGTAGTTCACCAGTTTATGGAAATGCCCCAAGTTCCGAAAGGGCACGTAGACACCTCTCGGTCTTTTCAAATTTGCATATGACCTTTGTGAGGTCACTTTCGCTGACGTGACTCTTGCCCCTTTGAAAGGGCAAATTCCCGCACATTGATCTTGCAAATTTGTATATGATCTTTGTGACGTCACTTTCGCTAACGTGACTCTTGACCCTTTGAAATGGCAAATTGATGTGCATTGACCTTTGGTTTCTGAGTGCACTTTGTGACGTCACTTCCGGTCACGTGAACGGGCAAATTGACGTGCATTGACCTTGGACCTGTCACAAGAGACAAATGATAATGTCAGTGGGTTCGGCAATGTTACAAACCGCCGTTCAAATATATCCAATATTACCCAGCTATTTAACGAAGACATCGCAGCCATGGTTGGAGAAAGTTTAATAGTGCGATGATTCACGATCATATCACTTTAAATTACTTAGTGGGTTTAACTAACACACCCAATAATACACATAGCTTACGTACAGTTTTGTATGCGTTACCTTTGAGAGCTTTAAATCAAATAACCAGAGATATACAACAATCTGCGTCTTCAGGAAATATAATACCACCCAAAATCACTAAAGTATGTCAAGATATAGCGTATTTTCGGTTGTATCGTCCAGTGAACATAATCGAAATATCCCAAGATCGGCTTTTTTTGAAACTCAACTACTTAGATAAAGGACTGGACATTATTAATTTACCTCGAATCCTGAATGATCCAGAGGCACGCAACACTGTACCAAACTATTTTAAGTTCACAGAACCTCCTTGCATTTCATATAAGTATACTAAATCTATAGCCACCAAAATATTCAATTACTCTAATGCTGTCAAGGAGTTTGACTGGAACTTATACACGTCAGGGGGCTATAGTTGTGATTGTGAATCGTCGAACTTTATCTATACACCATGCAAACATATTGTGACTGGTGACCTTGATGTGGTGAGTGATAAAGACCTAAGATTACTCCTGATGAAGTGACCTAAATATAGAGAGCCGAGAAATATAAATCTGAAGGCCAACCAGAAGATAGTCCTGTCTGCTTTGGAACAGTACGTTATTGATTGGTCTAAGCGAGAAAAAGTTGAACCTACAATACTCGCTGATCGGCTGGAACTCACCAAGAGCAAGGTCGTTGAAACAATCCGCCATATTGACAGAAGTACCCTTCCCCAAGCAAAACAAGTACTGAGAAGCCCCAACTCGCAAGAAGTTCTAACAAATCTCCAGAGTAAATTCGTCATAGTCCCAGCAGACAAAGCTCCAAATAATATAATATTCATATGTAAATATTACTATTACCAGGTGCTGGTTATAGAATTGATTATAGACATATCGTCATCAAATATGTCAACTTACTCTCAAACTGCATTTACTCTCGAAGATTTATTTAACAATCACAAAACGTTTCTCAGGGAAACCAAACATAACGACATACCAAAAGTATACTGGACTCCCAAGATGCATTAATCACCATACAAAGCTAGGTTCATAGCTAGTTCTAGAAGCTGCACCACCAAGCTTCTTTCAACCCTGTTGACGAGGGTCCTTCAGGAGGTAAAAGCATTTTGGGAAAGGTATTGCGCCACTATTTCTAAAAACTCTGGCGTTGAATGTATGTGGATATTGAAAAACTCAAAATGTCTTACGGAAGAACTTGATGCTAAAGGTCACATACCGTACAGACATGTATCCACATGTGATTTCTCGACTCTCTATACTACAATCCCTCATCAGGACCTCATTGACCGTCTAAGTTCATTAATAGTATCTGTGTTCAAGAAAACTGATCGTAGATATATTAATGTCGGAAGCCATAAAGCATTCTTTCGCTCTACTACATACAAGAGATATCATTAATGGGATGTTTCTTTGTTTATAGAGTTGCTTGAATTTCTCATTAAAAATATCTATGTGAAATTTGGCAACACAATATATCGACAGCATATAGGTATTTCAATGGGTACTAATTGTGCACCCCTATTGGCTGACCTATATCTGTTCTCTTATGAATATGACTATATGCAGTCGCTTTCAAAAACCGATCCATTGAAAGCCCGTTGCTTCTCATTCACCAAACGCTATATAGACGATCTTCTCGCTGTGGATAATCGCCATATAAATGACGCAGTGAAGGTTATATATTCACCTTCAATGGATTTGAAGGAAACTACATATAACATTACAGGCACATCATATTTAGACCTATATCTCTATAAAAATGAAGCGGGCCTTCTCTCTCGTCGACTGTATGACAAAAGAGATGATTACAATTTCGACATCGTAAACTATCTCTTTCTGGATAGTAATATTCCAGTGGGACCTGCATATGGCGTATACATATCACGCCTAGTAGCATTTGCTAGATCCTGTGTTAAATGTGACGATCTTAATCAACGTCACAAAACATTGTTGCAGAAACTTATAAAACAGGGCTACACCACCAAGCGCCTCCACTCAACGTTTCTCAAATTTGGCGATACATATCGCATGCTGATAGCAAAATACGAGCGTAGCGTGCAAGATCTATGGCGTTACGTTTCGCAACTTGTGTCTAATTCCTCTTATCCCGGGGCTAGGGGCCGTATGAACCCATGCACTTCAAGATCCTTATGGTACCCATATGAACAGTCACAATCAAAGCGTGACAGAGATACATCATTCTTTAGATGACGACTTTACAACGAATATTATGGATTAAGAATACTGATCAGCGATACGGATTTGATATTTTTGGAACATCATGATGTCTTGCCGGCATCATTGAAAACTGTTGACCGCTTCTCTCTTGCAGGAAACAAGCCTATGTTTATGTATACTATGATTGTCTTTTTGAATTTGGTGCTAATACTGTTATACGGAATATGGAATAGGTCTTTGGATTATGGACGCGGATATTCTCTAATGGACGACGGCTGAATTATGAATGACGGACCAGACGCTTGTAACTTTGACCCCTGCGCACCATTATTATCCCGTATTGTGTGCATGCACAAGGGTCAAAGGTCACTTCCGGTCACGTGGCTGGAACCGGAAATGACGTCACAAAGTGCACTCAGAGGTCAACGGTCAATGCACGTCAATTTCCCATTTCTAAACTACTAAGGTGATATGGCAGATTTTTTTAAAAGGATTCCGATGTGATAAACCTCAAATCCGGATATTCAGTATAACCCAAAATTACAAGCGTCTATTCCGTCATTCGTAATTCAGCCGTCGTCCCTTAATTACATACTAAATGAAGAAAATGAGCACGGCAAGTTTTGCTTGAAAACCAGTTAAATTATTGAGAACGTTTACACCGAGGTTTAAAGGTTTATTCCGCGGTTTAACCGTTTACTCCGCGGTTTAAAGGTTTCATCCTCGGTGTAAACGTTTCCAAGAGCTTTGTTTGGTTTTTCGGTGAAAGAGTTAGAGAAATCCAAAGAAATTATGAGATAAACTGAAATCTCTTCGTAGATAATAGTCGAAAAAATGAAGATATTCTCCAAGAAAATCAGAAAAGGTACTAATAAAGGGAAAGAAAAAAAAACTATTAAAAAAATCGATGTACCCTGGAGGCCATCGTAAGCATCAGTCATTTATTATTGGAGAGTGGATGTTGTAGTTTTATTTATTCACATGCTGCAAACCGTACGCTAAGAAAACAATACAAAAATAGCCATATGCTCACACAAATATTTCAGCTTACCCACATGTATGCTCCGTATGTATTCCTGTGACATATTCTTCATCCGGACATATAGGTTCACTAGCGAAACCAATCACCCCACAGCGCATGCTCCGTTTCATAGACTCGCTGCACTGTGAGGAAGCTGACATACATCATGTATAATAGCGAAACCCGGAGGTAGTATTTTTTTGTATCAAATCCAGAAGACGAGTATACTTTAGACTGGTGGCCTCCCCTCCTTTCTGGGACGAAGGACCGGTAAAGGCCACCATTTCGTTGTCAACTTCTGCCTAAATCTAGAGAGTATGGAAGCCGGATGCGACCAACTCGTGTTTTCACATTTTCGCATCGATAATAGTAACGCGAAAATGCGAATATGCGAGATGGTCGCATGCGGCTTACATAAGACAGGATTCGCAGATTTTGGACAGTCATCGCCTGCACCCGAGTAGTATATAAAGCGTAATTCTCGAGCATTGAGGGCGAGGCTGATGACGTCACGCGGAGTCACGTCACTTGCGGGTCAAAGGTCAATTCCGAGTCCAAGGTTACTTCTGGTTCCGGCTGATCAGTCCCCTATTAATGTGAATTGGTTTCCCATTTACGTCAATGTTAATGGGGCAGTCGCTTCGCGACTGAATCACCATTCTCAACTGAGACCCATGTCTTCGTGATAGTGAGATCACGACTCTCGCGTAAGTGGGAGCCATGTCACTATTTTGACAGCGAGGCTCCCTCTTATATCATCGCCCCAAGCAACTTAATTTATAGTCAACATTCAATTTTAAAATCTGAAACACTTGAACGGTGTAGTTACGTTACCAATGTAGGCAACTTATATACTCATGACAGTAAAGCGTGGTCTTATTAGTGGGATTGTAACAAAATTAACGACTGCGTTAAATATTTGAAGGGATTAGTGAGCAAATTTTTGCAGTCAGTTGATAAACATTACTAAATATGACAACAAAGGAGTCAATAAATTAAAATAATTATGAGCTGTTTTGCCGTTTATTAATAAACGATAGGTCAACGTTTGAACAAAGGAACAAAGTCGTGTGGCTTCGTTTCACAGTTGATTGTAAAGAAATAGTTTACCAGTTTCTCGCGTTCTTACACGCGTTCTCAATCAGTAGATATCACAAACGTCGGGTAGTTTAGAGACTGGCGGGAATGACTGCAACTTCCGCTAGAGCCTCTTCTCGTAGTTGAGAGTCTCGCGGAACTAGAATGCTGAATCACTGGGAATGTTCGGGAATGTTCGGTCGTCTCCGGGAATATCCGGAGGGCAGTTGGCCTTAAACCTACCTGGCCTGGGAGGGAGGGGGGACCCCTACCAAACTTTCTGCATTATCTCCGGAACGACGAAAAATAGAGAGCTGAAACTCCGTGACTTTATAGTTTATCATATTGATGATCAAATCGACCAAAAAATACCGTTTTTGAATATGACGTCACCGTGACGTCATCAAAGCGGCCATCTTGGATTTTTTTTTACATTTTCTGGTAGAGCTTGACCCAAGGGTATAGTGTGGTAAGTTTCAGCTCCCTAGCTCAAGGGGTAAGAAAAATAATTAGGGGGGGCCATTTCGCAAACCCCTCCCCTCAGGCCACGACAGGTCCCAAAAAGCCCAGGCCAGATAGGGTTAAAGGACAATCTTATTACCCAGTCAAGGTTATAGCCATACATACAGCGAGATAAGTTATGGACTAGGCAAGCATTTATCTTCGGCTCCAATTCAGGATATTGCCTGTTGGTTAATGCCAAATGGGGCTATAGTGTGTATTGTGTATCCATAGACTTATCACTTGGAGTTTCAAAGAAGAAAAAAGAGCAGATGACCGGATTAGCTATCATATCTCGTATGAATATGCCGTTCTGCCGAATGACATCCGGACGTTTCTACAGAAGCTATAGAACCGATTCGCGACTGCTCGGCCTATTCCGTCGAAGCCATAGTACCTCGCCCATTAATGGTGTCAGGATTTTACAGCTCTCAGCTGTAAACCGTGATCCGGCGCACGTGAAGCATATCACATGCTATAGGATGTGTTTCCGCTCGCATATTCCTCGTTGTATTTCTCCCTTATCAAGAGATAAAATATATATCCAAATGAATTGAATATTCCCTTGATTCTACCCTCGAAGGATCTCTTCCAATTTGATGTGTTTCTCATGTTTTTTTTTTTGTTTTTTTTTGTTTTTTTCTTCTCGAGCTGATCTCCTTGGTAACGAAAGTCATACAGCTGACGTGCGCTGTTCGGAGTTTCGGCGTGATACTGTTATGTGCTTTCAACATGGATGCCAATATTGAACCGTGAACAAATAGCCACGAATGACTTATTCGGCTCCTTTGAACAGATCAAACTTTCGAGTCATATTCATGTGTTCTCGAGTGATCAATCGGTAAAGGGGCGTGAGAAATAGCTTGATAGTAAGTAAAAAATGATGCATAATACAAGCGTCTAGTCCGTCATTAAATATTCAGCCGTCGTCCATTGAAGAATTTTCGCGTCCATAATCCAAAGATCTAAATCATATAATAGCATTAGCACCAAATTAAAACGATAAATCATAGTATACAATACACTAATCTAATTTCCTGCAAGACAGAAACGGTCAACAATTTTCAATGATGCCAGCAAGACATTATGATAGTTCAAGAATATCAAATCCGTATCGCTGATCAGTATTCTTAATCCATTAATGATATACGTTGTAAAGTCGTTATCTAGAGTATGATGTATCTCATTCAAGCTTTGATTGTGACTGTTCATATGAACACTATGAGGATCTTGAAGTACATAGGTTCATACGACCCCAACCCCCGCGTAAAGCGGAATTAGACACAAGTTACCAAACGTGCCGCCAAAGAACTTGCACGCTCGGTCGCGAGTCAGTACATAATAGGAATGGTTGAAAATATTCTGATATACCTTAGACACTAGAGGGCGGGTTCCGGACATATACTTCCATGTCCAGCCTAATAGGGGTAACACACTCATGGACATCTTTATTTGGTATGGCGTGTGGCACCTTATTTTTTTCTATCTCACGGTGTAGAATACGATGGGGCAGGGGTCTGGAGGCCATGGGTTGACTTTCGCAGAAAAGTTCTGACTGCGCATGCGTCGTGCACTGGCAGATCTGGGGCAGACATTTTAGGGTCTAGGTGGGCCATCTGTGGTACGAATGGGTCGAGGGAGGTGTCATATTGAAGCACTCGTGGGAGAGTCCGACTAGACTGGTGTGAAGTGGAAATGACGTAAATCTGCACATGCGCAGGGGGAAAAAGTGCATTTGAATGGACGTTTTGAGGTAGAGAGTGACAATCCTTGGTCCAAACTGGTCGTGTGGAATGTCATATTGAAGCACTTTCGATAGTAGATTTAGCTATTTCGGTGGTAGCGTCCGACTGAGCTGGTGTGTATTCGCAATGCCGTGAATCTGCGCATGCGCCGTGGAAAAAGGGCATTTGCATGGACGTTTTGGGGTCGGGAGTGACGTTCGTGAAGTTAGAGAGCAGTTCACAGTTCACAGTTCACAATTCAGTCGGCGATTCAGTGGACCAGTCATTATTTGGAATATGAATAACATTCTGACGTATATCTCCTCTATTAAGACAGATAGGGTCTTCATATTTGGCAGTTATACAACACTCGTCAAGTCCTACACGCTGACCTAATTAGTTTCCACTTCCGCCGCTAGGGAGCGGTGCTGCGAATAGCCGACTGATAGAATTTGAATAGCCTACTGGCCTATATCTCCCGATCTATAGAGGATAGGGTCTTCATAGTTGGCAGTTATACAACACTCGTCAAGTCCTACACGCTGACCTAATTAGTTTCCATTTCCACCGATAGGGGGCGATGCTGCGAATAGCCCACTGATAGAATTTGAATAGCCTACTGGTTTATATCTCTCGATCTGTAGTGGATAGGGCCTCCATATTTGGTAGTTATACAACACTCGTCAAGTCCTACACGCTGACCTAATTAGTTTCCACTTCCGCCGCTAGGGGGCGGTGCTGCGAATAGCCGACTGATAGAATTTGAATAGCCTACTGGCCTATATCTCCCGATCTATAGAGGATAGGGTCTTCATAGTTGGCAGTTATACAACACTCGTCAAGTCCTACACGCTGACCTAATTAGTTTCCACTTCCGCCGCTAGGGGGCGGTGCTGCGAATAGCCGACTGATAGAATTTGAATAGCCTACTGGCCTATATCTCCCGATCTATAGAGGATAGGGTCTTCATATTTGGCAGTTATACAACACTTGTCAAGTCCTACACGCTGACCAAATTAGTTTCCACTTCCACCGCTAGGGGGCGGTGCTGCGAATAGCCGACTGATAGAATTTGAATAGCCTACTGGCCTATATCTCCCGATCTATAGAGGATAGGGTCTTCATAGTTGGCAGTTATACAACACTCGTGAAGTCCTACACGCTGACCTAATTAGTTTCCATTTCCACCGCTAGGGGGCGGTGCTGCGGATAGCCCACTGATAGAATTTGAATAGCCTACTGGTCTATATCTCTCGATCTGTAGTGGATAGGGCCTCCATATTTGGTAGTTATACAACACTCGTCAAGACCTACACGCTGACCTAATTAGTTTTCATTTCCGCCGCTAGGGGGCGGTGCTGCAAATAGCCAACTGATAGAATTTGAATAGCCTACTGGCCCATATCTCCCGATCTATAGAGGATAGGGTCTTCATATGTGGCAGTTATACAACACTCGTCAAGTCCTACACGCTGACCTAATTAGTTTCCACTTCCGCCGCTATTGGGCGGTGCTGCGAATAGCCGACTGATAGAATTTGAATAGCCTACTGGCCTATATCTCCCGATCTATAGAGGATAGGGTCTTCATATTTGGCAGTTATACAACACCCGTGAAGTCCTACACGCTGACCTAATTAGTTTCCACTTCCGCCGCTAGGGGGCGGTGCTGCGAATAGCCGACTGATAGAATTTGAATAGCCTACTGGCCTATATCTCCCGATCTATAGAGGATAGGGTCTTCATAGTTGGCAGTTATACAACACTCGTCAAGTCCTACACGCTGACCTAATTAGTTTCCACTTCCGCCGCTAGGGGGCGGTCCTGCGAATAGCCGACTGATTGAATTTGAATAGCCTACTGGCCTATATCTCCCGATCTATAGAGGATAGGGTCTTCATAGTTGGCAGTTATACAACACTCGTCAAGTCCTACACGCTGACCTAATTAGTTTCCATTTCCACCGATAGGGGGCGGTGCTGCGAATAGCCCACTGATAGAATTTGAATAGCCTACTGGTTTATATCTCTCGATCTGTAGTGGATAGGGCCTCCATATTTGGTAGTTATACAACATTCGTCAAGTCCTACACGCTGACCTAATTAGTTTCCATTTCCGCCGCAAGGGGGCGGTGCTGCGAATAGCCGACTGATAGAATTTGAATAGCCTACTGGTTTATATCTCTCGATCTGTAGTGGATAGGGCCTCCATATTTGGTAGTTATACAACATTCGTCAAGTCCTACACGATGACCTAAGTAGTTTCCACGTCCGCCTCTACGGGGCGGTGCTCCAACTCTTCCCGACCCCAGAGTAGGTGGAATAGCCTCCTGACTCATATCTCCCGATCACCATAGGGGATGGATTAACTGCAGTTGGCAGTTATACAACACTCGTCGAGTCCTACACGCTGACCTTATTAGTTTCCATTTCCGCCGCTAGGGGGCGGTGCTGCGAATAGCCGACTGATAGAATTTGAATAGCCTACTGGCCTATATCTCCCGATCTATAGAGGATAGGGTCTTCATAGTTGGCAGTTATACAACACTCGTCAAGTCCTACACGCTGACCTAATTAGTTTTCATTTCCGCCGCTAGGGGGCGGTGCTGCGAATAGCCGACTGATAGAATTTGAATAGCCTACTGGCCTATATCTCCCGATCTATAGAGGATAGGGTCTTCATAGTTGGCAGTTATACAACACTCGTCGAGTCCTACACGCTGACCTTATTAGTTTCCATTTCCGCCGCTAGGGGGCGGTGCTGCGAATAGCCGACTGATAGAATTTGAATAGCCTACTGGCCTATATCTCCCGATCTATAGAGGATAGGGTCTTCATAGTTGGCAGTTATACAACACTCGTCGAGTCCTACACGCTGACCTTATTAGTTTCCATTTCCGCCGCTAGGGGGCGGTGCTGCGAATAGCCGACTGATAGAATTTGACAACCTACTTTCTGGTCTGTATCGCCATAAGTCTGGCCCGGTGAGATGAGACCTCCTCATTTGGTGAGTTATACAACACTCAGTCAGGAATACACGCTGACCTAGTGGTTTTTCATTTCCACCGCTTGAGGGGCGATTGCTTAGAATAACAAACTGATAGAATTTGAATAGCCCTCGCACATTTTCATATCTCCCGATCTATAGAGGGTCTTCATATTTGGCAGTTATACAACACTCGTCAAGTCCTACACGCTGACCTAATTAGTTTCCACTTCCGCCGCTAGGGGGCGGTGCTGCGAATAGCCGACTGATAGAATTTGAATAGCCTACTGGCCTATATCTCCCGGTCTATAGAGGATAGGGTCTTCATATTTGGCAGTTATACAACACTCGTCAAGTCCTACACGCGGACCTAATTAGTTTCCACTTCCGCCGCTATGGGGCGGTGCTGCGAATAGCCGACTGATAGAATTTGAATAGCCTACTGGCCTATATCTCCCGATCTATAGAGGATAGGGTCTTCATAGTTGGCAGTTATACAACACTCGTCAAGTCCTACACGCTGACCTAATTACTTTCCATTTCCACCGCTAGGGGGCGGTGCTGCGAATAGCCGACTGATAGAATTTGAATAGCCTACTGTCCTATATGTCCCGATCTATAGAGGATAGGGTCTTCTTAGTTGGCAGATATACAACACTCATCAAGTCCTACACGCTGACCTAATACTCTGCCGCTAGGGGGCGGTGCTGCGAATAGACGACTGATAGAATTTGAATAGCCTACTGGCCTATATCTCCCGATCTACAGTGGATAGGGCCTCCATAATTGGTAGTTATACAACACTCGTCATGTCCTACACCCTGACCTAATTAGTTTCCACTTCCGCCGCTAGAGGGCGGTGCTGCGAATAGCCGACTGATAGAATTTGAATAGCCTACTGCCCTATATCTCCCGATCTATAGAGGATAGGCTCTTTATATTTGGCAGTTATACAACACTCGTCATGTCCTACACGCTGACCTAATTAGTTTCCACTTCCGCCGCTAGGGAGCGGTGCTGCGAATAGCCGACTGATAGAATTTGTATAGCCTACTGGCCTATATCTCCCGATCTGTAGAGGATAGGGTCTTCATATTTGGCTGTTATACAACACTCGTCAAGTCCTACACGCTGACCTAATTAGTTTCCATTTCCGCCGCTAGGGGGCGGTGCTGCGAATTGCCGACTGATAGAATTTGAATAGCCTACTGGCCTATATCTCCCGATCTATAGAGGACAGGGTCTTCATAGTTGGCAGTTATACAACACTCGTCAAGTCCTATGCGCTGACCTAATTAGTTTCCATTTCCGTCGCTAGGGGGCGGTGCTGCGAATAGCCGACTGATAGAATTTGAATAGCCTACTGTCCTATATCTCCCGATCTATAGAGGATAGGGTCTTCATATTTGGCAGTTATACAACACTCGTCAAGTCCTACACGCTGACCTAATTAGTTTCCACTTCCGCCGCTAGGGGGCGGTGCAGCAAATAGCCAACTGATAGAATTTGAATAGCCTACTGGCCTATATCTCCCGATCTATAGAGGATAGGGTCTTCATATTTGGAAGTTATACAACACTCGTCAAGTCCTACACGCTGACCTAATTAGTTTCCACTTCCGCCGCTAGGGGGCGGTGCTGCGAATAGCCGACTGATAGAATTTGAATAGCCTACTGGTCTATATCTCCCGATCTGTAGTGGATAGGGCCTCAATGGTTGGTAATTATACAACACTCGTCAAGTCCTACACGCTGACCTAATTAGTTTCCATTTCCGCCGCTAGGGGGCGGTGCTGCGAATAGCCGACTGATAGAATTTGAATAGCCTACTGGTCTATATCTCCCTATCTGTAGTGGACAGGACCTCCATATTTGGCAGTTATACAACATTCGCCAAGTCCTACACGCTGACCTAATTAGTTTCCATTTCCACCGCTAGGGGGCGGTGCTGCGAATAGCCGACTGATAGAATTTGAATAGCCTACTGGCCTATATCTCCCGATCTATAGAGGATAGGGTCTTCATATTTGGCAGTTATACAACACTCGTCATGTCCTATACGCTGACCTAATTAGTTTCCATTTCCGCCGCTAGGGGGCGGTGCTGCGAATAGCCGACTGATAGAATTTGAATAGCCTACTGGCCTATATCTCCCGATCTATAGAGGATAGGGTCTTCATATTTGCCAGTTATACAGCACCCGTCAAGTCCTACACGCTGACCTAATTAGTTTCCACTTCCGCCGCTAGGGGGCGGTGCTGCGAATAGCCAACTGATAGAATTTGAATAGCCTACTGGCCTATATCTCCCGATCTATAGAGGATAGGGTCTCCATATTTGGCAGTTATACAACATTCGTCAAGTCCTACACGCCGACCTAATCACTTTCCACTTACGCCGCTAGGGGGCGGTGCTGCGAATAGCCGACTGATAGAATTTGAATAGCCTACTGGCCTATATCTCCCGATCTATAGTGGATAGGGCATCCATATTTGACAGTTATACAACACTCGTCATGTCCTACACGCTGACCTAATTAGTTTCCACTTCCGCCGCTAGGGAGCGGTGCTGCGAATAGCCGACTGATAGAATTTGTATAGCCTACTGGCCTATATCTCCCGATCTGTAGAGGATAGGGTCTTCATATTTGGCTGTTATACAACACTCGTCAAGTCCTACACGCTGACCTAATTAGTTTCCATTTCCGCCCCTAGGGGGCGGTGCTGCGAATTGCCGACTGATAGAATTTGAATAGCCTACTGGCCTATATCTCCCGATCTATAGAGGACAGGGTCTTCATAGTTGGCAGTTATACAACACTCGTCAAGTCCTATGCGCTGACCTAATTAGTTTCCATTTCCGTCGCTAGGGGGCGGTGCTGCGAATAGCCGACTGATAGAATTTGAATAGCCTACTGTCCTATATCTCCCGATCTATAGAGGATAGGGTCTTCATATTTGGCAGTTATACAACACTCGTCAAGTCCTACACGCTGACCTAATTAGTTTCCACTTCCGCCGCTAGGGGGCGGTGCAGCAAATAGCCAACTGATAGAATTTGAATAGCCTACTGGCCTATATCTCCCGATCTATAGAGGATAGGGTCTTCATATTTGGAAGTTATACAACACTCGTCAAGTCCTACACGCTGACCTAATTAGTTTCCACTTCCGCCGCTAGGGGGCGGTCCTGCGAATAGCCGACTGATAGAATTTGAATAGCCTACTGGTCTATATCTCCCGATCTGTAGTGGATAGGGCCTCCATATTTGGTAGTTATACAACACTCGTCAAGTCCTACACGCTGACCTAATTAGTTTCCATTTCCGCCGCTAGGGGGCGGTGCTGCGAATAGCCGAATGATAGAATTTGAATAGCCTACTGGCCTATATCTCCCGATCTATAGAGGATAGGGTCTCCATATTTGGCAGTTATACAACATTCGTCAAGTCCTACACGCTGACCTAATCAGTTTCCACTTCCGCCGCTAGGGGGCGGTGCTGCGAATAGCCGACTGATAGAATTTGAATAGCCTACTGGCCTATATCTCCCGATCTATAGAGGATAGGGTCTTCATATTTGGCAGTTATACAACACTCGCCAAGTCCTACACGCTGACCTAATTAGTTTCCATTTCCGCCGCTAGGGGGCGGTGCTGCGAATAGCCGACTGATAGAATTTGAATAGCCTACTGGCCTATATCTCCCGATCTATAGAGGATAGGGTCTTCATAGTTAGCGGTTATACAGCACTCGTCAAGTCCTACACGCTGACCTAATTAGTTTCCATTTCCGCCGCTAGGGGGCGGTGCTGCGAATAGCCGACTGATAGAATTTGAATAGCCTACTGGCCTATATCTACCGATCTATAGAGGATAGGGCCTTCATATTTGGCAGTTATACAACACTCATCAAGTCCTACACGCTGACCTAATTAGTTTCCACTTCCGCGCTAAGGGGGCGGTGCTGCGAATAACCAACTGATAGAATTTGAATAGCCTACTGGCCTATATCTCCCGATCTATAGAGGATAGGGTCTTCATATTTGGCAGTTATACAATACTCGTCAAGTCCTACACGTTGACCTAATTAGTTTCCACTTCCGCCGCTAGGGGGCGGTGCTGCGAATAGCCGACTGATAGAATTTGAATAGCCTACTGGCCTATATCTCCCGATCTATAGAGGATAGGGTCTTCATAGTTGGCAGTTATACAACACTCGTCAAGTCCTACACGCGGACATAATTAGTTTCCATTTCCGCCGCTAGGGGGCGGTGCAGCGAATAGCCGACTGATAGAATTTGAATAGCCTACTGGCCTATATCTCCCGATCTATAGAGGATAGGGTCTTCATAGTTGGCAGTTATACAACACTCGTCAAGTCCTACACGCTGACCTAATTACTTTCCATTTCCACCGCTAGGGGGCGGTGCTGCGAATAGCCGACTGATATAATTTGAATAGCCTACTGTCCTATATCTCCCGATCCATAGAGGATAGGGTCTTCGTAGTTGGCAGTTATACAACACTCATCAAGTCCTACACGCTGACCTAAAACTCTGCCGCTAGGGGGCGGTGCTGCGAATAGCCGACTGATAGAATTTGAATAGCTTACTGGTCTGTATCTCCCGATCTGTAGTGGATAGGGCCTCCATATTTGGTAGTTATACAACACTCGTCAAGTCCTACACGCTGACCTAATTAGTTTCCATTTCCGCCGCTAGGGGGCGGTGCTGCGAATAGCCGACTGATAGAATTTGAATAGCCTACTGGCCTATATCTCCCGATCTGTAGAGGATAGGGTCTTCATATTTGGCAGTTATACAACACTCGTCAAGTCCTACACGCTGACCTAATTAGTTTCCATTTCCGCCGCTAGGGGGCGGTGCTGCGAATAGCCGACTGATAGAATTTGAATAGCCTACTGGCCTATATCTCCCGATCCATAGAGGATAGGGTCTTCATAGTTGGCAGTTATACAACACTCATCAAGTCCTACACGCTGACCTAATACTCTGCCGCTAGGGGGCGGTGCTGCGAATAGCCGACTGATAGAATTTGAATAGCCTACTGGCCTATATCTCCCGATCTGTAGTGGATAGGGCATCCATATTTGGTAGTTATACAACACTCGTCAAGTCCTACACCCTGACCTAATTAGTTTCCATTTCCGCCGCTAGGGGGCGGTGCTGCGAATAGCCGACTGATAGAATTTGAATAGCCTACTGGTCTATATCTCCCGATCTGTGCTGGATAGGGCCTCCATATTTGGTAGTTATACAACACTCGTCAAGTCCTACACGCTGACCTAATTAGTTTCCATTTCCGCCGCTAGGGGGCGGTGCTGCGAATAGCCGACTGATAGAATTTGAATAGCCTACTGCCCTATATCTCCCGATCTATAGAGGATAGGGTCTTCTTAGTTGGCAGTTATACAACACTCATCAAGTCCTACACGCTGACCTAATTAGTTTCCATTTCCGCCGCTTGGCGGCGGTGCTGCGAATAGCCGACTGATAGAATTTGAATAGCCTACTGGCCTATATCTCCCGATCTATAGATGATATGGTCTTCAGATTTGGCAGTTATACAACACTCGTCAAGTCCTACAGGCTGACGTACTTAGTTTCCATTTCCGTCGCTAGGGGGCGGTGCTGCGAATAGCCGACTGATAGAATTTGAATAGCCTACTGGCCTATATCTCCCGATCTATATAGGATAGGGTCTTCATATTTGGCAGTTATACAACACTCGTCAAGTCCTACACGCTGATCTAATTAGTTTTCACTTCCGCCGCTAGGGAGCGGTGCTGTTTTCACCGCGGTGGAAACCTCTCAACCGCGGTGAAAATCTTTACATCACGGTGTAAGCGTTTCAATTGCCTTGAAATGTTTCTACCCCAGTGGAAAGGTTTCCACAGCAGTGAAAAAGTTTCCACCAATTTCAATGGAGACAACGTGACGATTTTAATAGGAATGATAGAAATCTAAAGAAACTATGTGATAAACTTAGAAGCTATTTGTAAAATATAGGCGAAAAATGGAGGCAACCGCAAGAAAATAAGAAAAAAGTAAGAAAAAAGTAAAAAAAAAAAAGAAAAAAAAAGTCGATGTTCCCTATGGTCATACGTACTGAACAAAGTGACGCACTCACAATCTGCAGCGCGCATGCTCACATTTGCTCTCTTTCTCATTTTGATATACAATTTTAAGCTAGTGTTAATAATTTATTAACCCTATCGGGCCTGGGTATTTGGAGATCTGTCCCCTATTTATTTTTCTTACCCCTTGAGCTAGGGACTGAAACTTACCACACTATACCCCTTTTGATGACGTCACAGTGACGTCATTTTAAAAAATGACATTTTTGATAGATTTGTTTCGGTCAGATTTTTGGAATTTTTATTTATGCAATTTATCCGCAAAAACTACATGATAAATTTATAATAGTAAATATTAACGTGATGTGAAATAAAGTAGTTCTTGTCCACTTTTCATTGCGGAAAAGCAGAAATTTAGCGGGAGGGGTCATAATGGCCCCCAGGCCTGGTAGGGTTAATCACTTATTCCATGACACCGACAACTCAATCAATAATACCTTTATACTATATGGAAGCTTGACATGATTAAATGCCTGTGTTAAATGTAACGATTTTAATCAACGTCATAAAAACTTGTTGCAGAAACTTATAAATAACATATAAGTGTCAAATGGTTGGTTACGTTTCTTGAGCAGTCGAACCTTTGCAATAGGAACCTGTTTGAAATGAGGTAAGCAATCTTCCTGTTTTAAATGTATGGCCTGTAGTTTCCGAACGACAAACAAAGTGAATTCACAACATATTTCACATTTGCTACTTATTCAAAGTTTAAAATTTCGGAAACAGTATTCAATCAAAAGAGACAGGACTTTCCACTATTCAGAGTATAGAGTTGGCATGCGGTCGATGCTGAAAATAGTTTACATCCTCTTCAGTGGATTTTTTCAAAAATATAATTCCCCGACTCTGAAACTTCGAGCTCGCGAGCCGAGCACAATTGGAGCTGCAGTCCTCTGTATCACAATGCGGTGATCTTGGTTAACGAAGATGCTCGCTCGATACAGTATTTAATTTATGTATTACAAATTTGGATGGGAAACCTTACTGATGAGTTGGATGCAGACGACACTATACTAAGCTGTCACCTAGCGCAAATCAGTCAGAATGCGCGGATCAGTATGCGAACAGATATGAAAACCAGACCTCACATTCAACAGGTTTTGCTATGCGAAAATCATCTGGCGCCATCTTACTACTAAAAACTCGTTGGTGTTCTTGACTTGTAGAAATTGTGGTAATTTTTACCTGGGTTGATTTTGTTCCAGCAAGAATGGAAAATTATCTCAACACGAGATAAAATAAGTCATAATCGGGAAATTCCAAAACGATTAATTGCGGATAACTCATTGCCAGCAAGCCCACATTGCTTCAACATATCCGAAATATTTCTCAACTCTTTTTTTTTCACGGGGCGATGTAGGCCCGTAGGGACTAATGGTCCTGTCTTGTAGTCAGAATAAATTGAGCTGCAGCTCTGTGTCTTGCTAACATAGCAAAAGATAGAGTGCTTACACGACAAGAAAGAGGTCTGAAACTTCCTTCTTTAGAATGTCCAGGTTTCTGTGTTTTTAATGTTCGCGTATAGTTGCAGGTTTGATATGTTTAAGTTACATTTCCATTTATCTAATTTTATGCGTGTTTTCGTTCATTTTCCAGTGGCACTACTTTCGTGCTCAAAATATGTCGTCTGCTAAACCACAGATTTTGAGAGGCGCATGTTGAGTGATTTTGTGGGACTAACTCATTCTCATTAGAAAGCGTGTTTGGGCAGTAATTTAGTATTAAATAATACCAGTATAAGTGTAATTCATTGTAAAAAACAATGGGATATTTCACTTTGCCTGTATTCATTTACATTTTCATGAAATATGTGTGTTGAGTTACAGTTTGGAATTTTCGCCATTTAAGCTTACCCCTCAAGACCCTCTGCATTATCTTTTTATAGTAAGTTTCTAAAATCCAGTGGTGGTTAAATCATTTACGTAATAATTTCCCTGTATTCAGAAATGTTTTCTTTGCATTCTACTTCTGAAATATTCATGGAATGTTGCAAGCATTTCCCCCTGATCTACAGAAAGAGCTCTGCATATCACAGTTTTGAAGCTGTAAAGTGACAGGGGAGATAACCAAATAGAACTGTAATATACTAGGGAGGTGGTACATGAAACAATATGATGCCATGAGAGGATGCATCTCAGCATAGCTTCAGTCCGTCTAACCATGAAGATTTTACATTGTATCTCAATACTCATTTTTACCCCTCACCAATTTTGGCCATGGGGTATTGCCGTCTTGAACGTCTGTCTGTTCGTACGTCAGTACGTGAGCGAGATAGACAGAAAACGGTTCCACTTAAGAATTCCAAATTTGGTATGCTTATTTACCTAGTCAAGGACCAGAAGCCTATTGAATTGGGACCTGATTGGGTGGAAACCTTAGCGGTCATCTTTAATTTTATGCAAAATGGATAATGATCCATATCTCGGAAACCATCCAACTGTTCAATACGAAAGTCACTTTCAATCAATTACCAAACCGGCTTTTCTGATTAGCTGGAAATCCTGGAGGCCATCTTTAATTTATGCAAAATCGATAATGATACATATCTCTGTTACCATTCAACTGTTTTATACAGATACTTTAAATCTGGACCTGATTGACTGAAAACCTTGGTGGCCATCTTTAATTTATGCAAAAAGTTTAATAATATATATCTCTGATATCATTTAAGTGTTCTATACCAAACTTGGTATACAGCATCGATGTATCAAGAGACTTGCAATGAATAACCACATCAGTTCCTCTGAGTGGAGAGAAGGATGGGCAGCCATCTTTAATTTATGCAAAATCATTAATGATCTCGTTCTCTGATACCGTTCAAGTGCTCGATGTAAAATTTGGTATACATCATCGATGCATCAAGAGACTTACGACAAATGACAGTTCTGGTTTCTCTGATTGGGCGGAAACTGGTGGCCATCTTTAATTTATGCAAAATCTTTATTGATGTATATCTCTGATACCATTTCAGTGTTCTATACGAAACTTGGTATACAGCATCAATGTATCAAGAGACTTTCAATTAATAACCACATCAGTTCCTCTGAGTGGCGGGAAAGATGAGCGGCCATCTTTAATTTATGCTAAATCGTTAATGATCTCTATCTCTGATACCGTTTAAATGCTCTATGTAAAATTTGGTATACATCATTGATGCATCAAGAAACTTACGTAATGAAAACCGGTTTCTCTGATTGGACGGAAACCTTAAGGCATGTAAGGGGTCATTCCTAATTGCAAAATTTTTGATAATCTGTATTTTTGTGACTTGACTGCTTGGTGTTCCTGACATCTTGGTTCAAATTGAATACATTATGAATGTACCCAGGGACTAAGGGTTTTCAGATGCGCAGCTTCGTATTGTTATTTACTGCTGAATTTTTACAAATATTGGTAACATGCAGTGAAGACATTAATTATCATTTCATCAGGTTGGTTTCATAATAAATGTCTGTCCCAGCGTTTTTTTTTTAAATATATATATGTGTACAATTATACTAATGCGCTAGAGATCCTTGTTGAGAGTGATGTGTGAGACTACAAGTATGGCTCTTCGCCATGAGATGGAACATCAAAGAGTTAGCGGAATTGGCGGTCCATCATCACAATGCTTTATTTATATTTCACAGCCATTTGCAGACAGTGCTGTATTTTAAAATAAATAAATAACAAAAACAGAGAAAACGAAGATATTATTTAAAAAATGCTGTAGTTACTACCGTTTTCAAAACAGATGGCTATTTGATTGATTGAAATCCTAGTTTTCGGGCTGCTTCCCATCCGGATATCGCGGGTCATCAACCGAATGCTTTATTTATATTTTATGATACAGTTCTTTTTTTCTTCAATTCATAATTTTATAACACTATGATTTGCAAAATTTAACAAAAGATAGAGAAGGTATCTATATAAAAAGAGCACCTAAACTGTTATAGCTTTTTTTATGGATCACGTGGTTATTTCCTTTTTCTTTGTTTCTTTCCTTTACACACAGAGCCGTCCAGAAAATACCAGCAGAACTGTGACTGGTCTGTAGAAATCTGTGCCTGTAACATTGCCTACCGAAATGTGTAACAGGGAACAGGATGGCCGTCTTCATCCTATTGTGGTTGGAAGTCAAAGGTTTCGGTTCTATTTTTGATGACAAATGGTTTGCTGGTTCGGTTAGTTCGGCTGGCGTTCCAGGCCTTCCTGATATAGAGGCCCGCCCATCGCTATACATGTATCGGTTTGATTCTTTTTTTTTTTAAGTAAAATCTGACATGACTTCAATAAAATTCTTATCTCCATGTTTTTCAAGAAAAGCGCGATAACATTCTTAATTTAATCTAACAAGATATTGAAAAAAATCCCCACTAAATGTTGTACTAAATTAGGTCCACACACCTATATTTACGGTAGTTGTCGATGTGACTAGATTGCTAAGGATACTCGAGCACCATCGGTACAATTTTTCTGTTATGGCCAAAATTTAGTTTTCGGTGATTGCTTGTGACACTGGAATCAGCCAGATTATCTTCAGTTATGTTAAAATACAAGAAATATAGTGTTTTTAAAAAGAAAAAACAAAATCACGACATAAATAATTAAGTACAATGAGCAGCAGAGTGAACATGAATACAATAAGCTAATTAATGAGTGTTGTATAACTGCAGACTATGAAGACCCTATCCTCTATAGATCGGGAGATATAGGCCAGTAGGCTATTCAAATTCTATCAGTCGGCTATTCGCAGAACCGCCCCCTAGCGGTGGAAGTGGAAACTAATTAGGTCAGCGTGTAGGACATGACGAGTGTTGTATAACTTCCAAATATGAAGACCCTATCCTCTATAGATCGGGAGATATAGGCCAGTAGGCTATTCAAATTCTATCAGTCGGCTATTCGCAGCACCGCTCCCTAGCGGCGGAAGTGGAAACTAATTAGGTCAGCGTGTAGGACTTGACGAGTGTTGTATAACTGCCAAATATGAAGACCCTATCCTCAATAGATCGGGAGATATAGGCCAGTAGGCTATTGAAATTCTATCAGTCGGCTATTCGCAGCACCGCCCCCTAGCGGCGGAAATGGAAACTAATTAGGTCAGCGTGTAGGACTTGACGATTGTTGTTTAACTGCCAACTATGAAGACCCTATCCTCTATAGATCGG
>JAVTVY010016372.1:0-63573 GCA_036873755.1 Hanleya hanleyi
ACATCTGAAATATCCATGTTATCTGGTATTTGCCCGTAACCCTGAATCCAGATATATCATCAATTTCCGAGCAGGGTAGATATCTTGTAAATATCCGGGCCGGGTACGTATCTCTGGATTCAAGGTATATTTTGAATCCCACTTCCTAGGCACCAAAAATGTTACGGTCAACCGGTACTTCAATACCCCGTAGAGAAATACACAGTCAATCGGTCAGGATGGCAACTGATATATTTTTATACCACTTACCCGTAATTTAATCAGTTCTGACACCACCGGTTTTTAACCGGAATGTACACTTACCAGATACTCGTCAATGAATAAAGGAAACTGCATTATTGAAATATCAAACAATAACAATGTTTTATTCAATATATTTACAGAGTATTATATTAATACTTCTAGAATTATCTTAAGTTTCAGGTGATATTGATAGTCTAATTTATTTAATAAATCATCAAATATTAAAGGTAGCAGGCTCTCATGAGTATATGTGTTTGTTGTTTATATTCTACTAATTTCCTCTATACGACTTGAGGTAGAATTTACGAAATATACCCGGAGATGATAACCCGACGAGTACCGTTTCTTGTTTATTTATCAACACATCAGGGGAAACAACTCCTCCTGGCATTCCTCCTTTCAAGGTAACGAGAGATGTCAATTCTGCCAAAGTACACCGACTGTTAGCTTCGGATGAGAGCGCTGTATTTATATACCCGGTGAATCGTTTCTGGGTGATACTGGGAAAATGTGTATTCTGCCTGTGTGATATGGTAATAAAGATATAATTCCAGAAATCTCTTTGTGTGATATCCCGTGTTTACCGACGTGTAGACGATAGATCTAGAATAAACATTCCCTGAAACAGGAATACGCTCGTTGGACCCCTGGTTGTATTTTATGGATGTAACCTGTGTAATATTACGTTTTACTGAACCGGAACCCGTATTTTTCACGACGTACACTGAGGTAATCAGTATACCTTCACACCTTGACATAAGTCAAGTACTGCGTGACAGTATTCTTTTCCCAAGCAGTGCACCCCGGCTTTAAATCCACGGGTGGTAACGATACCCCGAGTTTCATTCACTTATTTCCAAATTAATAGTTGGGGGTCATCTCCCAATATCACTGATTATCTAGATCTATAGATTCACACTGGTTTATAATGTGGCACTGGTATCCGAGGCTGAATAATATTATCCATATTTCCCTTGTCTGGATATTTATAGTGGATTAATTCATCATTATATTTACAGAGATAAACATTTTAGCCACATGACTAGTAAATGAATACCAATGTATACAACGATCCTTTACCCCGATTTTATATCCTGGGTTGATCACCCCGACTTCAGAACCTGGGTTAGTTTTACCCCGACTTCAGATCCTGGGTTATTTCATGCATGCATATGCAACCCGTATATTACTGTTTTATTATTCCCATATGTTAAATCCAATTACCTGTTGGTAATTCAAGGTCGCTGGAGCTTTCTGGTAACGTTATTGCCAATTGCGGTACTCACAGCAAGCTGTGCCGCTGACTTCGAGAACAAATGACCGAAGTGACGAATCTTGCTTGTGCTCTCGAATTTATACTTTCGCGGGCGTGTGACTTAAGCGCCACCTATCGGAAAATACTCCACGATAGCCTGGAACCTTGCCGACAGCTTGCAGCTAATTATGAATGAAATACAAAGAACATGTTAATACGTTTGATCAGATAATTGTATGTTTATGACACAAAATATATATATACAGTTATTTATCACCAAAGTAGTATAAATAAGTAATATTTCAACAAAAACATCGAGTACAGGATATACAGCCTCGCTTTGATATTAGGCAAAAACATGGCAGACTACGCGAAGTTGCCGGTTGAAATTTATACAGTGAATGGATATTTACGAGAGAATAAATAACTATCATGACCCGACAGCAATAAGGTAAACAACCCAGAGTGATAGATAATTATTTCAAACAGGACTCAAGTAAGTGCGAAACATTAACATCAAAATATACTGTAAAAATGACCAACCGCGTGACATACTTTTGCAACAACATCAATTTCATCCCCCCCCCCCCCCCTTTTTTATGACCCCATACATTATCATCATACATATAATCTATTCGTCACAATATATACAAGGTATAATGTGACCTTAGCCAATACACATATATGAATGGGTAAGCCAGTAATGTCAGTCAGATTGGACAGATATTAAAATGTCATTTTCAGAAAATTGTTGTAGACATTAAATGTTAAGAGATGGCAATATACAAATGTTGTGATTACAGATGATACAATACACAATCTAATTGATGACAACAATACACAATGAATAAAGTATGGGGATATAGTGCGTATATATCTACATTGAATATTTCTACATGTCATGTTCAGATAAGGACTGTCATCTTAAGATAATATAGGTATAATTCTCTTGGCAATCCACATTAGAATTGATGGGAATCTACAAATGTTGTAACTTGCACGGCAATATACAATTATGAAACGATACACAATCTAATTTATGAAAAGAAAACTGGTTAATCTATAAATGATAATACCGAAATAATTTTAAAACCTTTGATGCTTTCAAACCTTGGTTTAAAATTGGTTTGTGCCGGCGTATGGCTAAGGCTTCCTTGAATAACACTTGAGACCAGTGAGCTGCTGTATCAATAATTTTAGTGTTTGATTCTATAAGCGCGAAATATACAGAATGAAATTGTCATCCCTACTCGGAGTTGCTTTTCTTCTCTATTATTGGAAAATCATCAGTGGTTCCAATGGATTTTTTCATCAAGGCGGTTTAAAGTTCAAGTTAAACTTAAAAAACTTGCTAAAACTTGTTCAGCTGAGAATTGTTCACACCTATGTAGATCACTTCAGGGTGGGTGTCTGAGTGAAGTGTCACTGTTATAATTAGAAACCGAAATACGGATGTTTGCATGGTTTTGATCAGAAGGGAGTAGATTAATGTAAATAAGTAGGACTAATAGAATGAGTTTTGGAAAGGGAAATTTAACAGACAAAAATAATAGTAGCCAAGCCCAAGCTAAGGCAATCTGTTTAATTGTTCCATTGCTTCGGAAACTAAATTTTTAATCCTAATATTGAAGCACTTCTATTTATAATTTTGATTTCATTTTTTCATCAAATGTTAGAGGAAATAGTGAATATTTGAATGAAGAAATAAAAAAAAAAATGACCAATTTTGACCCTCTAAGGAGACAGCTATCCTTAAACCCACTTTGCCAAAATGTGCAGGGCTTCTCCCACCATGTTCCATGAAGTTTTATGATATCTTTTTCTAGTATTTTAGGATATGTTTTTATTAGTATATTCCAATATGCAATATAAACTACCAAAATATTACATCTACAGTATTAAACATCTTTAATTTATAATGCATTTTCTCTCTGTAGTACCGTTCAAAATATTAGACCAATACATACCAGTGTCATAGAAAAAAATTACTAGACCATTAAATGTTTTATTCTGTTTTTACAAATGCTTCAATGTTATTCGACAGATTGATTGAATTTATTATTGAAGGAGTTCATATATTTCTGCAGGTGTATTTGAGCCTGCCTAACTACAGATCTCTGACTGAAGGTCATTGTTTGATTGTTCCCATGCAGCATGCGTCATCAGGTACAGCTCTAGATGAAGATGTCTGGAATGAAATGCAGGTAACACTGCCATTGTACATAATATATTTGGTTATGTTTAATATGACTGCAGAGGGCATTGTTTGATCCCCATGCAGCCTGTCTCATTGGGTACGGCTCCAGATTCAGACGTTTAGAATGAAATGCAGATATTATTTTATATGGTATTACTGATCAATTGTACCAAGCTGTACATAAGTGCATACAATGTTTATCTCAGGTATCCAGAATGAATTTTCTTTGGGTCCTTGTACCTAAACAGTCAGCTATGCAAACAGTAAAGTTCTTAACCCTAGTCCTGTCGGCCACTTATACGCTGGTCGACGTGTGAGTGCCATGCTGTCGAGCAGAGTTGAACTGTTCAAAATGGGCTCAAAAAACGGCGACTGTCTGGTCATGGGAATTGATAAATAAATTGAAATAATGGATAGTTTTTGATGCACGATACATCATTTTAAAAGCCTGAACATACATTCAGAACATATTTGTCATTTTACAGCTTTAGAAATATTTAGGAATCGTAATTCGGAAAAATTGTGTACCGTAAAACTCACGTTAGAATTCTATCACGTTCAGAGTACTACCGATGGACGGTCTGTTTTGCTTCATCTCCACTTAATAACTCGTCTAAATTCTTATAGATGTCACAGTATGTATTCCTGGTTACTCGTAGCATAACGATCATTGAATATTTATTGAATATTCCAAGTAAATCGGTAAAAATCCTTTTGTTTACGCGAAGTGTGGCTTCCCTCAGCGAAACCGAGCGCCATTCTGACTCCGTCGAAATCGGCCAGGGCGCATGCGTAACTCGTGAATATTTTATGCTAATGAGCAGTTGGCACAGTTTGACCAATCAGCAAGTCGGGTTACGTCATGTGATCATCATTTTCGCGGGTTTATTGAGGTTGAATGGGAAGGATTCGAAACACATGACCATTTTCACCCAATAAAATCGATGCATTCATACAACTTTGCACACAAAAGATTGTGCGGAAATGGAAGCAGAGTTGTTGCCCTTCAATTTCATATCTTTAACGTGTGAAGGGGCTTTCGGGATTTCTTCGCAGAAACTTGTAAACAAGGTGCGTTTTCACGCGTTTCAACAAACTTTTCCGAATAAATGACGCTCTGTTTTACATTTGTAGACAATCTTCACATAACTAAGCGTCTTTTTTTAGTAATAAACACCGAACTCACGTTAAATAATTAATACGTTTTAGTTGGAGTAAGCCGTGCCTGGTTTGATTTTTCCGCACGTGGCCCCAATTGTTTCGAAAAACAATGAAACGTCCGATGGTTTCTCGGAACGTATATATCCGGAGTCGACACTGGGAACTTGACAGTCGAGGAACGTGTATACACGTTGTCGACAGGACAAGGGTTAAAAGCAAACCAGATAAAATGTTTCCTATGTAAAAAGGCTTGTTTTAGCAAGTCTGCATTCACTACTGCATGTATGTCATTAAAACCTCATCAAAGTGTACTGAAAATAATGAAAATCCCATTAAAATGACCATTGATTTTTGTTGCAATTTATTAATGGGGGAATTCTTAATGCCACTGTAAAGACATTCATTTTTCCAGCATTAAAATGCCAATAATTTATGTGAAATATAAAAATTACTGCCCATTAAATTTATTAATGGCCATTAATTTTGTGGTGGAAGTAAAATTATGGGGGGTCGGTGAAAAGGTTTTAATTTGTTACCATAATTTTAATGACTGTTAATTCTATGACAATTACAGTGACATTTTAATGACCAATTAGTAGGAATTTTACCCCATTAATATGTATGCAAATAATGGGGTTTTTACCTAAACAATTAACAAAATTTTAATGACATCAGTTAACAGCATTTTAATGGCATTTCACGAGTAGTGTGTGCAGGTATTCAGAGTGTAACCTGTGTGATATATTGCTTTATATTCAGGTATTCCGTAAGGGTCTGACTCGGATGTTTGAAGGGATGGACCAGGACTGTGTTTTCATGGAGACAGCCATGTACTTAAAGAAGTTTCCTCACATGTCTATGGAGTGTGTCCCTTTAGCCAGGGAACTAGGGGACATGGCACCTATCTACTTCAAGGTTAGGCAAATAAGACATTTAATTCATGTAAAAATGTTAGATGTATCATTATCATTCTAGTGTCTACCTTCCGTAAAGTTTGATTCCATTGAGCTTGTAACGATCAATTTTGGTTAGAGATTACTATTCTGATTTCTCACCCGTTGATTTCTTGACTATTAAAATATTGTGTAGTGTTACTTGCACGAGTCCACATGTGACCATTCATTTTATACCAGTCATTTAATTTTATTGATATAAATGTACTGTACTTTGAAATATTTGCTCCTTAATTCTGTTCACCACTTATTAAGCATTGCCCTTTCACTTTACAGAAAGCCATTTTGGATTCTGAATCAGAGTGGGCACAAAACAAGAAGGTTGTTGATATTAGTCAGAAAGATATACGCCATGCAGTAAGTCTGCTTCATGTGGTTTAACTTTTCAACATGTATCCAAGTGACTGAACCTTAACACTATAAGCATATGTATGACATCATGGCTTAAATAAATGAAGCCAATCGGAGACTGCCACCATCTGTTTAATAACTATGCCTATCTGGTTTCGGGTCATGCTTCGACTTCCAGTGCTCTCGATTTGTCACAGCCAACTTGCCCACTGTGGAGAATTTTTTTATCTCCGCCAAAAAAAGATGTATTATGTGATGGCAATTTCCCTCATTTCGTGTCCAGTCCATATCTACAAGTTTTCTATCAACTGTTGTTATTTTTTGTGAGTGGATACACTAGGGGGTAACAGTGCGTCACCTACCAAAATTGAGGTCGAGGTCAGAGGTCACTGTGGTTCAGAAAATCATTGAAAATTGCAATTTTTTTGTGACTTGAAACAAAAGGGGTTGATGTCTCATTCCATGCATTCCAAAATTGGGGTCAAAGTCAAAAGGTCACTGTGATCCCAACAATGAGGTCATTGGTGAAGGTCCCTAAAATCAGGACATCATTGAAAGTTGTCGGCATCTTGCTAGAGCCTCTAAATAGACCACATAGATCGAAACCGATCAGGCTTTTCTGGATATCCACCTGACCCTGTCTACTCCAGTTCCATGAGAGAATTGATTTTTCAAATCTTTCCTACTGTCATCTTGTTAGTCCATCCATCGCCGGTTACTCATTATCACCATATCTCAAGAATGACTTCGCCTATAGGAATGCCAAACTTACAGCACACATGCATATGGTCACAGAGCAGAAGCCTATTGAAAATCAGTGAAATTGACCCATATTTTCCCAGGTCACCAGGTCAAAATGTCCCAATTTATCATGAATTGATTGTTACCATCATATCTCAGGGATGACTATGCTAATCGGGTACTAAACTTACTACATATATGTATATGGTCTTGAAGCAGAAACCTATCAAACATCGATGAGATTGACCTATTTTTTTCTGGGTCACTGGGTCAAATTTCACCATTCATCTCTGGTTGTTTACCACCACCATATTTCAGGTTGGATAAGGCCTAGGCTTACTGAACTTACATTAGACACACATCAGGTCATGGCCTACAGCCAAGATTGTCATTGGGTTATTGTCATGTACGTACGGATATTCATTCATCTTTGTTTTCTCATTACCTTCATCTCTCAAGAACGAATATGCCTAAGTATACCAAACTTACATCACAGATGCATGTGGTCATAAAACAGAAGCCTATCAAAAATCAGTGAGATCGACCTAGATTTTGGAGTCACCAGGTCAGATTATGTCAATTTGTCACTATTTAATTATCTGAAAAATGACTGCCTGGGAGAACCAAACTGGCATAACACATGCATGTGGTCATAGAGCAGAAGTCTGTCGCAAAGTGAGATTGACCAATTTTTTTGTGGGTCACTGGGTGAAAGTTGTTCCTTTCCTCACCGTAACTCAAGAGTGATTATGCCTAGGCTGACCCTACACTCGACACATACCTGGGCTTCAGCTAAAATTATCATTGGAGTATTGTCATCATGTATGTTCATACATCACATGTCCATCTATGTCTATCATTACCACCCTGTCTCAAGGATATAAAGGAGTACCAAACTTAAATACATAGGCATGTGGTCATGGTACAGAAACCTGATAAAAATTAGTCAGACTGACCATATATTCTGAATCACTACTGGATTAAACCTGTCAATTTTGGCACCAATTGCTTGTTGCTTACAGCTGCTTGTTCTTTAACAAGGGCCCTATTTTAATATCGCCATGGCCGAGGGTTTCTCAGTGCTTTGCATGGTTCATGTTTTTTCTCATCAGTGGGTACATTAGGGGGAAATAATGTGTTGACTACCAAAGTAGAGATCCAAATGTTGACGGTCAAGGTCACCCAGCCCAAAGATCAGGAATGATGTGATATCTCCAGTTCTAGATTGTACATTTTTCCCTTTAAATATACCTCGACATTGAGGGAAGATACACCCTGTTGATTCTGAAGTCCAGGATCACTGATTTCCCAAACAAGTCGATGCTGTATTTTGGGAAAGTTATTGTTTTCAGGCCTTCAAGTGCCTCCTATATTTTCCTATATTTTACTCAAAACCTCCTATATTTTTATCGCCTCGCTTCGCTCCGGAAAATATAAAATCATTTCAATCTCTCTATGCTGAATGAAATAACAGAACAGGTCACCTGACAGACCACCACTATGACCGCATTCAGTGAAAGTAAACTACCAAGTTTGGAACATACAATGTAGTACAGACCTGTCTTACACTCCTTTATTTCCTATATTTTATTCAGAAAATTCCTATATTTCTCTTATATTTTTGCAAATTTCCTCCTATATTTTCACTGTGAGCCACTTGAAGGCCTGTGTTTTACTCCTAAATTAAATATGTTTGTTGTGCGGGCATATATATTTTTGAAGCCAATTTTGGTTCTTGTTGGCAATGCCATATTGATCTTGACTGCTTTCATTATCTTCTGACCACTCCTCCACAACCATTGTTGAGAAATTTCCATGGCTATCCGATAGAGCTGTGCATCATGTTATAGCCGTACTTGTAATTCAACTGCATGCAATTTAGTATAACAGAACTTCAAATTCTGAAGTTAATAATGTCATAGATTTCTAACCACTTCTGTAATTTACAAGAAACTTCAAACATATCCTATAATATCAACTGTGGCCAAGATTTAGATTCACTATTTTGATTGTTGTTTTTGTGGTTCTTTACTAGGTTCCCAAAGGTTTTCCTTATTTCAGCGTAGACTTTGGTTTACAAGGAGGGTTTGCTCATGTTATTGAGGATGAACAGACCTTCACCACCTACTTTGGCAAGGTATGATTCCACAGTTTAACCTATGTCCTTGAATAATCTTCATTTACATCATCAACAACTTGGCTCTGTCATTCACTTATAATATCTTGAATTCATTTTCATGTCATGCTCTTTTGCTGAATAAAGCAAGAAGTCATCATAAACTGTAAACTATCAGATTTCTATTCATGTGAAAATGTATTGGTGACATTTGTATGTGGAGGGTAAACCAGCATTGATCATTGGGAGGGGTGATGAGTGGACATTATCTGGTTAGGCATAATAGTACAACTCTAGAATATACATATGGTGAACAACGTATTCTAATAGAAACCAAGTTGTTACAGAATCCTCTACCTGTACCTGGATCTAATAACCTTCCAACATTACTTTGATGAGACAACAAATTTAACAGTACATGTTTGATGTGTACAAGCAAATAAGCAACTTTAGTTTATTTTCAATGTTGACCATGTATATTGTTAGGAAATCCTTGGTGGAATGATTGATGCTGAACCTCGGCTTTGGAGAAAACCTTGGAAGGAAAACTTTGAGGACCAACGGAAGAAAGTTCTGCAGTTTGCCGAGTGGTGGAAGCCACATGATTGGACTCAAAACATTGGCAAATCTGTTGAAGAGGGTTGAATCTTTCTGAAAAATAAGCAATCTAACAACTATTGAATGGGCTGAGCAAAGACCGCTCATTTGTCCAAGCCCGGGTACTGATTACAGAACCCAGTCTGCTTCAGTCGCCTGAATGAGTACAAGAGTTTTACTAACTCGAGCCAATCAGTCGTTTAAGCGAGGCTTAACACCAATTACTGGTCAGCATAAATTCTCCCACATCCTTTTCATCCCCCGGCATATATGCCCAGGGGATTTTGCGATAGCCACGGAAGTTCATCCGTCTGTCTGTCTGTCTGTCCGTCTGATTGTCTGTCCGTCCGTATTTCTTGTCAATGTAACTCCTCCTACACTTTTGATACGGTTGACATGATACTTGGTGGATATTATCAGCACAGTCTGAAGAGATGCATGTGCTCTTCCCGTTGACGGAGGATTTTTCCTTACTGAGTTATTGCCCTTTACAGTTCAAAGTACTGTAGATCCATCCATCCGTATTTCTTGTCAACGCAACTCCTACACTTTTGATAGAGTTAACAAGATACTTGGTGGATATTATCGGCACAGTCCGGAAATGCGCATGTGCTCTTCCTGTTGACAGAGGATTTTTCCTTATGGAGTTATTGCCCTTTACAGTTCAAAGTACTGTAGATCCGTCGGCCTGTATTTCTTGTCAACACAACTGCTACTACACTTTTGATATGGTTCACATGATACTTGGTGGATATTATCGGGGCAGTCTGAAGATGCGCATGTGGTATTCCCGCTGACGGAGGATTTTTCCTTACTGAGTTATTGCCCTTTATAGGTCAAAATACTGTAGATTAAATGATATCTTGTCAATGCAACTTCTACTGCACTTTTCATACGGTTCACACGATTATTGGTGGATATTACCAGCAGTCTGGAGATATGCATGTGCTCCTCCCGTTGATGAAGGATTCTTCCTTAAAGGTGAACTGAAAAGCTTTCCAATGTTCTGTTAAAATGTCATAAAACAAGAACTTCTATAGTTGTTAGAATTATGTGTGGTAATAGTTCTGTGGGTTACTGTTTTATTTTGGGTATATGAGAAGTCAAAACTTATACCGAGAGCCAGAACTTTTAAAAACGTCATGGCTTGCCTCCCGTTGTTTTTGGAATGTCATGACGTTATAGTGGCCCTCGTTCATTCATCCGACGTAGCATGACGTCACATTTGAATAAAACTTGAATGAAGGGGACCACTATAACGTCGTAACGTTCTACAAACCAAGAGACAAGCGATGCAAGTTTTCAAGACGGATTTATAACAGGATAACTTAAATATTGTTATTAGTACAATTTTGCGAACTATATTTGCCCCAAAAACGTATAAAAGTTATGTCACATTAGACAAGATCTATATAAGCAACAATTTAGATAAAATTAAAAGCTTTGCAGTTCACCTTTAAAGAGTTATTGCCCTTTACAGTTCAAAGTACTGCAGATTAAATGGTATCATCTTGGTAACGCATATCCTCCTACACTTTTGATATGCTTTACATAATACTTGGTGAATATTATCAGCACAGTCCCGAGATGAACAGGTGCTCTTCCCATTGAAAGATGGTTATTCCTTACTGAGTTATTGCCCTTTACAGTTCAAAATAATGTAGATTAAATTATATCTTGTCAACACATCCACATTTTCACATAATACTTGGTGGATGTTATCGGAAGTCTGGAGATGCGCATGTGCTCTTTTTGTTGATGGAGGATTTTGCCTTACTGAGTTAATGCCCTTTACAGTTCAGTATACTGTCGATTAAATTATATCTTGTCAAATCAACTCCTCCTACAACTTTTGATGCAGTTCACATGATACTTGGTGCATATTATAGGCGAAGTCAGGAGGCATGCATGTCCTTTGATGTGTTGTATTGCACTGATTTGCTACACACAGAAATGCAGCAGCGCTGTTTTCCTCTTTCCCAATTCACTGACGCTGGGGCTTGGGGGGATACACCGTCTTCTGATGGCTCCCGTTATACATGCATCACAAAATTGGGAGAAGAATCTAAAATTCTGTATGGCAGCATGTAGAAGCATGGAAAAGGCCAACACAGCAAGACATTATCAGAAAAATATGAACATTCCAGCTGTTGGCATGCTGAAATGTGACGAGGTGGAAATATACAACATCACAACATGGAAGCAATGGCCCTGTCATTGAAATCCCGCAATAGGTCCAGGTACATGTAACTCCTCTGTAAGGATCCAGGATAAACCTCCACTTGTGCAAAGAAAATCAGGCAGAACCAAATTTTCAGACCTAAGATGCTGAAATTTGAAGATTTTACTTGTTCAAATTTCATAACTCTTGTGCAAAGTTTGGTGATTGCAATGCTGAAACTATTTGGGAAGTACACCCTCGCAACAGTTTACTGAGGAAACTGATACTTAAGAGACACAATTTTGACAGTCTAGCTACGATCTTCCATAAAATATAGTAAAATATTGAATTTGACCTATATTATATAGGTCTGTTATCTTCAATAAACTGATCCATCACCATTTACATATGATCTGAATGTGGAAAACCTATAGCTATATCCAACAATAAATTATCACTGAATAAACTAGAATTTATCCTTGATAATTAAATAATTCAGTGTTGGTAATAACTTTTATTATATGCTTCTAGCCCCATCACCAGTTACTTATATAGTATGAGTTTGATAATAGGTCATGGTCGTTCAAGTTGGAGAGGCTTATAGTCAATCATCGTTACATGTACTTTAGTGTGAATTTGGAGAGCCTAGCCATGATCCTTCGAGATATTGCAATAAATATAAATCAACCTTAATAAAATAGGTCAAGGTCAGTCAAATTGAACAAGTTTCTAATCAATCACCAGTTGCATATGTTGCATGGATTTGGAGAGCCTGGATGTTATCCTTCAAAGGATATCGCCAATTCTAGAATTTGATCTTGATAAAATAGGTCATGTTTAATAAACTACTGACCCACCACCAGTTTCTTACGTTTTATGAATTTGGAAAGCCTGGCAATAATACATAACAGATATTGTGTTAACAACCAAGATGGAGACGAATGGAAGGAATATGGATGGACCATGTAGACAATACCCTTTGACCACAATTGACCATGGGGCCCAGGTAAAAACAAAATAGGCTTCTTTGCCACATCTGTACTTCTAGTTTAATCATAACAATTTCAGTGATTCACTGATTTTCGACCACAGTGACCTTGACCTCAATATGAATAGGTTCCCTCCTTGAACTGGAAATATCACACGGCTAACAAATGCTAACAGATGGACAGAACTCGCCATCACATTATACGATGAGCATACAAAATGAGACCAGGAAGAACACTTACTGATGCTCAATATTGCGAATATGCTTCCAAACATCATCTTGATTGTAAACTGTGGAAAAACACTGTTATCTTGGCTATGTAAGAGAAAGAACATTCCGATGAGAATCACTGATCATGGACAGTTTACGAAGTATGCTTTCCATGTTGTCATGCCGAAGCAGGCAGTTTCAGGTTTCCAGTGAAGCTTTTGGCTACTTTTGCCTGACCCTGGGCATGCCAGATAGCAAAACAAAAATATGGGGACATTTAGCATTTTTCCACAAAGCAATGAATATTTTACCCTTCAACTCAATCAATTCATGTGTTAATAAATAGGAAAATGGCCAGATTCTTGCAAATGTATGCCAGATTACTTTGGCATCAGTATTTTCACAAAATTAAGATATAAATATGTTGTGGCAAAAGTCTGTCTGGGTTGGCATGGTTGGTAAAGGGATTTAAAAGAGCGAATGTGTCCGCTTGAAACTTCTCATGCCACAATTTCAATGCAAGTCTTTAATAGATGATGTTGGTTGTTGAATTTTATTGCTTGCTAACTCAGTGCTGGTGTTTTTGCTGTACAATCTGTGAATAAACTCAATTCACATTCCACTGATGAAAGTTCTGTTTATATCTTTCTGTAACAAAGAGATACCCGGAATAACTTTCGAATCGTGAAATCATTTCATCGATAAAAAGCTCGCCAGGTTTACTGTCGTTCATAATGTTGATTACAACAAACTGCAGCAGAGCTCTGATATGTGTGGTACCTGTACGAGGAATTGGCATCCGGGCAATCCCGGGTTTGAGCCTCATTTAGGCATCTTCATACACATGCCAACTTCTCCGTTCACTCTGCTATTCAGCCTCGATATATCAGCCCACCGGTTTGGTTCAAAAGATTTTATAAATAGACAAGAAATATCATCGACCTCAAATCCATTTGAATTTTGAAATGCACCGTATGAGTGGGTAACTTATTGATTGACTGTCCTATGCATCTGGACACACCTACCGCCATATTAGGCGGAATGACAGAACTATACGGAGAGAATACGTCGCCCTACTTGTACTCATTCGGTAGGTTCTGATTGGCTCGTCTCCGGTTTGTAGATGAACTTTACATCTTGGCTTTTGAATGGATTTCGTGGTCTGGTCTATCAAGACTACTTCGAAGTGTGAATGGAGAAATCGGCTTTAACCATTGTTCATGTTCTTACATGTCTTAGAATTAAATGTAAAATTATTACAGATTATTAAACATTCTCCACTAATGGCTTCAAAATTCATTGAAACTTATGTGACAAGTCATTCTCACAGGACTTCCATCCAGCCACATCAGATCCAACAGTGACCCAAACAAGGAGCCGAGTGGATTAGGATTTTAATATATTATAAGACTTTGTATCAACATGAAAGAGAAACAATTTCAGACAAACAACCACATTATATCCAATATAGTGAAACAAAAAACAAGGAGCTGAGCAGATTAGGATTTTAATATATTATAAGATTGAGTTCGTATCAACATGAAAGAACAACATCTTCGGAATAACCCTCACACAAATCAAGTAGGAAATTTCTGTCTGTAACCCGAAAGTGGCTCGTCTTCCGACAAAGGCTTTTCTCGTGGTGTCTGGTTGAAAATAGAATTGCTTGAACAGGTTCATAGGTAAATTGAGAGACATAAGGCACCTCATCACACCAACCAAACCTTGTACCTTTGGTCAGGCATTTTGCATCTCTTCATTATATGATGGAAATTAGAGAACAAAGAATATAGGCGGCAACTTGGCAAAAATGTGGTGTGGTTGAAATCGAAAAAAAACAAATAGAATGTCCTAAAAAATAATAGTTTTAATTTAATGGCAAGAGAATTGAAATATATGTACACAATATGTGAAAGTTCTGCTCGATTGCGTTATGATTATAGTTATGAAATTGAGATCCGCATCATGTGTTATTTTGTGAAAAAGGGTCTGAATAAACACACAATTAGAGACGATGGACCTCTTGGACCAAAAAGATTTTTTAGCAGTGGAGATATGATGCCACCGCACATAACCAGGTTGAATGCTGTTTTGGTCCAAGGGGTCCTTCCCGTCTTGAAATGAGAGTTTAAATGACCCATTTAGACCTTATTTCATGAAATAGCACCTGCTGCGGATATTAATCTCATGTCTTGACTATAATCATTACTCAATCGAGCTAGAACTTTCACATATTGTGTACAAATATTTCTCTTGTCATTAGATTAAAACAATTATTTTTAGGCCATTTTAGTTTTGATCAATTTCAACCGCACCATGTATAGGCCAAAATGATGGTACGATAAGAGAGGGAGAATTAAGGTTTAACGCGATGTTGAACCTTAATTCTTTCTCTCTCTCTTATCGTACCATCTCCTTTGTTAACTTGAAAGATACATATGTATGTGGATTTGTTGCAGAGTACAAAATGGATAAAGCACACAACCGGATTATACTCTGAGCAATAGGGTATTGTATTACGTTGTCTAGTATTATCTCTTGCGCTGAATGAATTCATTAGTTAATCAGTAACAACATGTATTATAGATAAGAAAACAACAAATATCATGATTTATTAGTAGGCACAAATTATGGGGTAAAATCACCTTTAAATTGAGTTTAACAACTTACTGCTGGCATCCCAGGAAGAATGTCGGGCAATGTATAGTCTAACTTCATGATGCTGCCACATCATATATACTTTGTTAAAGTAAAACATTTCAATATAGTCAATAGACAACAACATATCATATACAGCAGTGGGAAATTCAATCATATATATATGAAGGCAAACCTTTATGGCACTGAGGCAATGATCACTGTTCAACTACTTAAAAATAGTAACTCCATTCAACAGTTCAACTCAATGATAGAACTCACTTAACCAAATCATACTGTATGACATATATAGAACATGTGTAAAAAATAGCTTTACTTAGGTTCATTGGAACACTGAGAATGACTGGCATTCTATATTGTAACAATTTAAAACTATTCCATTGTGAAGCATTCTGGTCAATCACAACTGAATATCAGAATAATATAATGATATTAGCTCTTATTGCTGCACTTGCCTTGATGAATTATTAGAAAACTTACAGTCGGCCAGGAAATCAAATAGCGACATTTCCACTCCAAAAACACTGAAAAATTACATGTGTTCTCTTAAAGTTATGAACAGCTAATGATAATTTTCAAGATTCAAATGCTACAGATCGAAATGACTATTTCTCCCAGATGACATTAAATACTGTATAACATTAATATTAACATACTGAAAGAAAAACAAGAGCTAAAAATAGATTCAATATACGACCACACAACATTCAACCAGATTGCAGACTAGCTTTCCCAAAATACAGCACGGTCTTGTTTGAGAATTCAGTGATCCTGGATGGTTTGGCATCAAAAACAACAGGGTGTTTCTTCTGTCTTGATATTAAAGTATATGTTCAGTGTGGATACACAAGCTGGCAGCAGAGAAGATCCATAATATGTCCAAAGACTGCAAGCTTGTATCGCTGTACTTATCCATGGCACACAAGAGTCCTGTGCCTGATAACATGAGGGTCTTGTCCGACATGTCCGAGCAGATAACAGAAAAACCAATCGGCTTGAACAATCTGAACCAGGGAACAGTTTTTAGACATATCGCAGAACTTCCTTGGAGCCCAGGTTGCATGGATGCAATGCAAAACCTAGAACTGGGGAAATCACATCCCAAAATGAATAAAAACCTGAGCGGTTGAAGTCTCCCGACGTTGAAACAATTGATTTGACTTGGAACCGCAATGTTCAGTGCCTGGCATGGAGAGCAATCCCAAGGGAGATTCAGTGGAAATTACAGAATTTTGTCCAGAAACTAAATTTTAACTTGGCCTACGGGGGGTGGCATCACCTATATAGGTGGATCAGCATGAAAAATAATCTCAAGCGAGATCCTGAGGCAAGGTACCCACATACCAAATTTGGAACTAATCCGTTACAAGTTTTCAACAGTTATTGTCCAGAAATGAAATTTTAACTTTGCCCCAAGGTGGCACCACCTACAGGCAGATCAGTGTGAAAAACAATTCCAAGCAAGATCTTGAGAGGAGGTACCCACAGACCAAATTTGAATGAATCCATTCAGTTTTTCTTAAGTTACTGTCCGGAAACGAAATTTTAACTTGGCGCCAGCCTATAGGCGGAAGGCATGAAAAACAATCCCAAGCGGGATCTTGAGGCGAGGTATCCACATACCAAATTTGAAAAGAGTCCATTCAGTGTTTCAGAAGTTATTGTCCGATAGCAAAATTTTAACTTGGCCCCCAGGTGGCGCCACCTGTAGGCGGATCGGCGTGAAAAACAATCCCAAGCGAGATCTTGAGGCAAGGTAGCCACATACCAAATTTGAAAAGAGTCTGCAGTTTTTCAGAAGTCATTGTCTGGAAACGAAATCACACGGACGGACACACAGACCCCAATACTATAGTCCCCCTTTAGCCCTTCGGGCTTCAGGGGACAGTAATTTTCTGAAATGTACTCAAATTCCACAGCCCTGAATTGGGAGTTATAAAATGAATCAGGATTTAATACATAACTTTTTTGTTATGTTCAGTCTGAGTGACCTTGACCTTTGATATTTTGATCTCTTTTCGGCACTCACGAAAAAGAATTGCAAATTCCAATAATTTCCTGATAATTGGGCCAGTGACCTGGACCTTTGACCTTGACTTCAAGTTTGGTCTGGACACATTGCCTCCCCATAATGTATTCAAGCACTTGCACCTTGATTGCCTGATTAGGAAGTGACAATGACCTTGAACTTTGATGTTGATCTCAAGTTTGGTACTCAACATATCTTTTCCTCCCGAGATATCCACTCAGAAAACAATTGTCAGTGATTTCCTAATTTTTGGGCCGCAGTGTTTGGTATGTGATTCATGGTCTCCCGCTTGCCGTGTGCATCACAGATATAGACCAGACAAGAACAGACGGATGGAAATCGCCATGACATAAGTAACATGTCCACCATTTGGCGGGTGTATAAAAATATCAGCCAACAAAAAATAAATATTTTGTATCAAGATTATTACATATCGGTACCAATGATAACTGTTACACAGCTAAATTCTCACTAGAGTAAATGATGCAATATCACTTTTTCTTGAAGTCTGTGCAGTCAGAAAGTTAACAATACTGATCAGTTACTGTACAGTTCATCATAGTACCCAGCGCTTGCTTTCCATCAGAATTTATGGGAAACCAAACAGATTCGGGAATCCAAAGCTATCATTTCTAAACCGATTGCTACTATTTTACTACCGTACTATTTTGTGGGAGTGCTGATGGGAATATGATTCCGTGGGAAAACAAGCCCTGACTACCCATGGTAACAGCAGTTCATTTACTGCATATTAACCTAATTGTCCAAGAATTTTCTAAGAAGAAAATTAATTTCTCAGCATGCCCATTGCCCAGCAGGCAGTCAGTTTTACTTTCAATTGGCATTAAGACAAGTTCAATCGGTGATCCAAATATCATCTTTGTGCAGATAGCAACATAACAGTATTGATCACAACCCAATGATGTTATATAAATGACCACATTTCCAACTCGGAACATGTGTATCGTTTAATTGGTGTATCATCCAGAATACTATAACATTTATATTAGACATTCTCCAAATGTTTGTGAATGGTACTGATGATGTGCGTGGGTCTTTGTATGGACACCAGGTCAAACCTAGGATAAAACATCCCATGATACTAAAACAGGCCGGTGTTAAATATAAATTACAATGTAATAGTTTCCCTCCAATTACAATAATATCACATCAAAACCACAAAAGGAATAAAAAAGATGAACACTTTCACTTGTTGGGTGGGAGACATAAATTCAACAGTTGAGATAAAATATTTGAATCATAAAATAGCTTTATCATCCAAATTTGTACCATAAAAATGAAGTTCACTTGATAATAAAGGCACTATCCTCAAATTTACCCAGTGTGTTCCTTTCACATAGCATTGAAGGTACAGTTATGAAAATTACAAATGTACTTATAAAACCCATATGATTTCTTCCGTCTTAATAAATTGATATCATATTAATATTAATATTCACAAACAAATATGGGCATCTAGTTTTTCCAATTCATTTCATTGTTCTAAGCATACCCATCACAGTACGACACAGTGATCTGTCTACCCGAAGATGCCCCCGATAGAGCACTCTACCCCGGACACCTTCAGAAGACATTAAAGATGCACTATGATTGGGGTGTCCAAGATCCAATAGCAACAGGTCCAGAGGAAGCATTAATACAATATTAATTTATTAAGATTGCAAGTGTTTCATGAGAACCGAGAAGAATACAGCAGCCATTTGAAACTTAGACAACAGCAGGTTAGGAGTAAATGTCATTATGTGGGGGGGGGAGAGATTCTTTAGATTGTCATAAAATAATCCTCAGTGGGATTGAAAGATTCAAAACTATACCCGATTTGGACACCATCCGAATATATAGTGGGCCAGCTGTGTTAGATGGAGTTAAGTTGAGGGTATAAGTCTCTGTGCTACATTGTAAGGTAATTACTAGGCAAGTCAGTTTCAGCTGTCAAAGTGAGTTACATGTACTTCATGTAGTACAAGAGTATGGATAGCTTTCTTTATACGGATTTCATAATTCGTCAGCAAATATTGTTTGTGTGCAAATGTCAATTAGTTTATTTTTAATTGATGAGACTGGGTAAATTTACTATACGCACACCTGTGGGGTTCCCCTGTGTAAAAAGGAATAGGACCCTCCCTGTAGGGTCCCCTGGTGTGAAGGAATAGAACCCAACGTCATGATATGACTGAAATAGTGTTGAAAGCGATGTTAAATCATATATTCACTCAATCACTCTGTACACAATGTTGGCCATGACACAGGGGTTATCAGTGGGGCTGCTAGTCAATATATTCCAGATAACAGAGTTGATAACACTAGAACCCCAGTCAGTGAAGTCAGTTTGCCGTTACAAGGGGAAATGTGATAGCGTGTATATATACATATTGTTTGAATATTTACATATACATGATATATAGTAGAGTTACTTGGAGCACAAGCTCGGTGGATGGGTGGGTGAGGTAATGTCACACTCAAGAATATTTCACTCATATGGGGACAGCCATTTTGATAGGTGGAGAAAGCCGGAGTACCCAGAGTGATTGACCGCCCGTCTGTGATACCCGGATTGATTGACCGCCCGTCTGCGAGCTCAAGCTGGTATACAAATACCCTGACATGCCTGAAGAACTATTCCTTCTGGATTAATCACGATATAGGCCTACTTAAGAATACCGCTACCATCAAGGTCAAGATACATCATAATAACTGCATTTGTAGACAGCAAGTTCAGGGCTTTTCTATGAATACCGTGCAGGACTCGATTGTTTTGCATCATCAAGAAATATCATCTGTTCTGTAGGGCCATTTCTCAGATTCTCTTTCAGAAGCTGATCCTGTGACTAGCTAAGGTTCACACACAGCTGACCACATTGGCTAGAGTGGGCTGTTGGAGAACTTTGATTGGGGAATCACAATAGACAACACCTGCACCGGCACGACACGTCGCTATACCTGTCACAACCTCCCAGCTGATCGTCCATGCAAAAGATTAAACAGAAGATATATTAAATGAGATACATGTATGAATGGGATTAAAATATTTACCTGGTCGCCAAATGAAAGAAATTCATAGTTCGAGCTATAACAGGACTCAATGCTGCTTAGTCAAGTCAAAGTGAACAGCATACATGGCCTAGCAGGCCTGGCATTCTATAAATCACACCAGGCTGATGTGATAGGCCTGGTAATGGCTATTAACCCTATCTGGCCTGGGCTTTTTGGGACCTGTCCAGACCTGGGGGGTGGGGGGAGGGGGGGGGGTATGAAATGGGCCCGCCTAATTATTTTTCTTACCCTTTGAGCTCTACCAGAAAATGTAAAAAAAAATCGAAGATGGCCGCATTGATGACATCACGGTGATGTCATTTTCAAAAACGGCATTTTTTGGTTGATTTTTCAGTTCCAAATTTTTTATTTATGCAATTTCTCCACAAAAACTGCATGATAAATTAGTAAATATTAATGTGATGTGAAATAAAATAGTTTTTGCCCACTTTTCATCGCAGAAAATCAGAAATATGACCAAAAAAAAATTACATAAATTTCTGGTACCCCATGTGGTCGCCATCTTGAATTTACCCATGATCCTCTGCTCGGGCGGTTATGCAAATAGGCACAAAACGACCCCAATATGATGAACTATAAAGTCAAGGAGTTTCAGCTTTCCATTTTTGTCACTCTGGAGATGGCGCAGAAAGTTTGGTAGTGGGGGGCATTTTGCCACTCCCCTCCACCCCACCCCCAGGCCTGGTAGGGTCAACAGGGCTGATTTCAATTGAACTACATTTTCAGTACTCACAAGGCTGATATGGCTGATAAGTAGGCCATGAAAAGCACTCACAGAGCCTTTCATGGGGCCTGGGCTGTTCAGCCCCATCAAAATGCAAGGCCTGCCTAGCACACACAAGACAAAGACATAAATCGCTCACATATGATACAGTACGGTAATAATTATCTGAAAATCTGTAGTGATTTAGGCATAAAATACAACCTCCACACCCCCCTAACAAAACCTTTCCTCCTATCCAAGCATTTATGGCTAGGATCTTTTTACATATTTAACCGTACATATGTCACTCCAGGATACAGGATTGCAGAGACCAAATATATGTGACTTTTCGAACAGATCGTACATGAATTCCCAACAAACACAGCAAAAAGATAACTTAGAGGTGATTGGAACTGCATTCAGGCTATTGGTCCAAACTGTGGCAAATCTATCATGGGTTGTTAACTGATGACAGTCAAGTTTAAAACTGAAGGTGAGTGAATTGCAAACATGAGGAGGATATCAGTATGTATGTGTTAATATATGGAAACCTAACATGCCTACATGTAGTTTATTGGCATAAATAGAGGTAAAGAAGTTTATAATCAAAGACACTAAATGTTAAATAGCTGAAAGCATTCGGATCCTCTTGGCTTCTTCGATGCAGATGTGGTTATTGGAAAAATTCATTGAGGTCAATCAATGAGGTTCTGGACCATCACCTGATACATTGGTGGTGTAAGCTCTTATCTTTGAAAAGATATGGTAACATTTATATAATTGAACATGGTTTGACCTTATATTGTGGAATGATTACGTAAATTTCAGTGATAGTTAACTCATTGCCTACGGCAAGCCGTTGTGAGCGGCTCACGTTTCTTAAACTTGTGCCGGAAAGCCGTTGTGAGCGGCTTCTTGATAGCCTTATCTAAACACACCTATGATTGGTTGTTTCGGCCTCGGTAGTGGGAAAACTCCAAACATGGCGGCTGCAGTCGTTGATGTTGTGTTTTCGTTTTCTCCTGACTTAGACAACATACAAGTTCAAGAACGGTTTCCATCATCAGTTTTTATTTATACGAATCACCAAAGCATCAAGGATTGTAAAAATAGTATAGTTTACCTAAATACAGGCCACATGAAATGCGACAAATGAAAGGGGTTTTCCAAATCTGGTGTCACCAGCCAATGTGATCGACGTATTAAAGTTGTGCGGGGTTTTTTCTCCCGACTTGAAAAAAAAACAACAAACAAGTCCAAGAATGGTTTCCGTCATCAGTTTTTATTTATTTGAATCCCCAAAGCATCAAGGATTGTAAAAATATATAGTTTACCCTATCTACGATACCCATCGAAAAATAGAGCCATTATTATAACCATATGCGGAAATTTATATTTTTGCAAAATTTATTCCATCTAGTAGTGAATATTTATTCCGTAGGCAAAGAGTTAATACAGGTTTGGCAAATCAGAAGTACATGTGGTGTAAATTTGGGAACTTGAATGCTAGCTGCAATATTTGAGGCTACTTTCATCTTATATTTTGACCTTGAAAAATAGGCCAAGGCCACTCATCTAAAACAGGGCTCTGGTTAATAACCGAATGCATCTGTGGAACATCTTCATTTTATCCAGCCAATTTCTACGTTCCCACTTCGAACCTGCCTTGATTTATCTGACCCCTTCAGTGTTCAAAATCCGAGATGTAAATTTCACCTTCTAACGGCAGAAGAACCAATCAGAACGTACACATCGATTGCGAGTGAAGGTCAGTGAAGTCACGTAGAGTGACATCATCCTCTATTAGCGGCGTCTTTCCTCCTAATAAGGTGCCCACAATTTAGGTCAGCCAATCAATAACGCTCTTGTGCGACCCATTTCGAATTTCAAATGCTTTCGAGGTCAGTGACGTCTCGTGTCTATTTATAAGTTATTTGAACATTGAAGGGGTCCAGATAAATCAAGGCAGGTTCGAAGTGGGAACGTAGAAGTTGGGTGGATAAAATGAAGATGCTGTGGAAAGGCTAGCTATAATCCTCCGAGAGATTATGTGATAACAGCATTGACAGTTGGGTGGCGCCGACACCCACAATACCCGTTTGGGACTGTTGGGGTGGAATGATATGATGAGAGCACACAGGTTGGAACTATCGCAAGGGTGATAACTCTGTTAGGCATAGGGCTGCATACATGCTAGTAATCATGATGTACCTGCCCCCTGGGGGAATGTGCTGATATCGTGTAGAGTGGAAACGGAACATTCCAGTACTGCCACGCCTGCCCCAGCACGACACAGCCCTATGTTAGCTAGAGGATACCACCTACCGAGTTGTGGAAGAAATAGTAACAGAAAAAAAAGAAGACAAAAGCTCAGAAAAGGATTAATAAAGTGAAACATGAAATAAAATATTTGAAAGCCATCTAAGAGGGATGTTCCAGCATCTCTGGAAACAGACATGGAGCAGTCTCACTGCAATCTACAGGTAGAATGCACTTTTCAATGGGTGCTCCCCTGATTAATTCCAGTTTCGATATTAATAGCATTTCGAATATAGTTTAAAAATTTCTACTCAAGGTGAATAAAATTACAAAAGTATGGAACCCTCTCCCCGCTTCAGACAAAACTGGAAATTGAAGAAAATTCTTGTGTAATTGTATGGAAGTTGTACAAGGAAAATATCTTGTAGCTGACAATGGCTGAAGTTAGATAAAATAATCTTAACTTCCCAAGACCCAAATGTTGCTCAAAAGCTCAACAACTTTTTTCTCTTTGAAAGGAAAGACAGCTTGAGCAAAACTAGCTTGTGCACGCAGCCGGTCATTCTTGTAGATTCTGTATGCTCAAGTTGTACAGATTATCTCCCTTGTTGTGACCTATATATAACCTTACCTTCTCCAAGTACTTTTTCACCATTATACTCACCGATCGACTGCAGGGTCATAGGTTTCTACAGAGTTGAGATAATTTCCCCCATCATGTCCCCCTACTGCGTAAATCTGTCCACCCAGCGAGGCCACACCGACACCACCACGACTACAGGACATTCGAGCCACCATTGTCCAGGAGTCCGTCTTTGGGTCGTACTTCTCCACGGAATCAAGGGGAGAATTGTCATCAAAACCACCTTCAATAGTAATGCAGTACTGATTATTATTTCTCATTTCAAAGTGGTCAAAAGTAATGTGATCCACCTATATGATACAAAAGCTGCATCACATCTTTTCATTTCGGCCAAGTATCTTCAGATTCTGTTTCAACATTTATATGCTAAGATATCGTGATGTAAGATATAATTATCATATTTGTTATAATTGTCTGATTTTATCACACTCATTTGATAAAAACATGTATGAAAATCAATAAAGCCTGTTCCATTTCATTCTTATCAAACTTGTGCGATAAAAGTCGGACAAACAACCACTCGTAGTTATAATCTTTATTTATTAACCCTATTCTACAGACAGTGTAAAAGCTTCCTGGAGTATTGTCTGACTGACAATGTTTGAATGGTAAAACTGAAACACTAGTGGCACATTCTGTTGTATTGTTCATTTCTGGAAACTCGCCATCTCTTGATAATAAATCGGTATGTAATGTCAAACTTCTTTTGAGAGTGTATGTACTTAACATATCCACTACTGGAGACAGATCAACCCGTTGTAAAAGTGTTGACACCTACAGCTTCCTGGAATTTTATCTGACTCTCAATGTTTGAGTTATAAAACTGGAACAAAGTCATGGGCACATTCTATTATATTGTATATTTCTGGAAACCACCACTAACCCTAAGACTTTGGAAGTCAAGTTTTCTACTTCAAACCTACCAACAACATAGATGCAACCGTTTAGTACAGCCACTCCAGCTCCCGCCCGGCGTTTGTTCATACTGCTTGTCGTTGTCCACTTATTGACAAAAGGGTCGTAACTTTCACAGGAGTCCAATGATGTGGTCCCATCATTCCCACCAACTGAATACAGACGGCCCTAGAGAACACAGTAAGACCATATGTACAGTCAATTCTCTCAATAATTCAATTCAAAATTGATTAAATAGGCTGAATTATATGATTTGACCCCACAATAGTGCATGTTGACAGAGTAATTGGATTATGAATAGAGAATTACCAGTACCATACAACTCATGTATCATAGGGTTCACCCTATATTTTGGAAGAGATATTTTTTCATTTTACAGTTGACAAGATTACGAGTGTGATTTGACATATCTAGCTCTTGCTAGTGGGACTAAGTATTAGTACAGTATTCCTAGAGACCATGCATAGAGAGCCAGTGGCAAACCTTCAGTGCTGCCACTCCAACACCCCCACGAGCAATGTTCATGGGGGCCACAAACGTCCACATGTCAGAAGCAGGGTCATAGCGCTCTACAGTGTTGAAGCAGGTGTTATCATCAAGTCCTCCTACAGCATATATCGGACCTCCAAGACAAGCTAAGGCAATGCCACGTCTACAACGTAAAACACAAATTTTTTTATTCAACTTCCAGAGCAGCATGAATGTACCTGTGCATAATCAACTCTGAAATGCAGGATAACTTATTACAATAATTCCAGCATTTTAGGAACAAGAATATATTCATAAAAAATGGAAATTATTAGTACAGGATGATATTCTCAAATTATAACCAGGGACAACTCTGCTGTTGAACATTGAATTATCTCCCTTGTTAATACACGATAGTTTTGTCAACAGAAAATAACAATAAAAACAGCAGGTTCTGAGCAATACAACAATGCCTCAGATTTGAGAAGCACCGGATTTTTGTATTGGCCATGCAGGAGTAAGACCAACAGGACTGATCATAAGCAAGCTTTGAAAACTCACCTTTTAGTGCCCATGCCAGCAATCTCTGTCCACTTGTTAGTATCGGGATCAAATATCTCAGCACTGCCCAGATGCTCCTTCCCATCATGTCCTCCAACTGCAAACACCTGACCTGAAAGTCGAGAATTTGAATGTCCCTGAGTAAAACAATGGATACATATGTCGGCAATCTAGGTTAAACTAATAAACTATCCAGTTCTCTGAATATGAATGACTTGTGTCATCTGTTTGCTAGTTTCTTCAAGATCCTATAATAGGCCTAGCATGATAAATTCTGCCTTTCTAACCAACAGTGATTGGTGTTGGTGATACAAATATACAACTTGCTCGATATTGTGGCTTTTCTGGCTGAGACAGACTATCCGGAACCTTTCGCAACATAATGATTTCACCAGATCACATCATCAGACTGTTCACCATGGTGCCTGTATCTGATCATGCTATTTGTTTGGATATTGTTTACTATATCGGCTGACATACATTAATTCAGAGTCTAGTGATCTTATCTTGAGATTGCAAGGGGCTGGGATTCACACAACTACAGCCACCTCATAGTGATTAGATAGATTTTGAAGTTTCAATGAGCTGGTCATAAGCAGCTAGTTGCTTAGACTGAAATCGGACTCATTCTCTAGCTGGAGATGAGGTCTGAGATGGATGGATTTATTGAATGTTTCACATGGGTGTTCACAAGACATATCCCGTTGTCAAGGCTAACAGTGGATATACATGTATGCAACTGCTGGCAAGGTAAAGGATTGCAATATCAATCGCTGTCTACTGACTTGAGATTCCCATGCACAATGTACCTTCAGCAGGATGTTGGTTATCTCAAACCTGCCACTGTCTAACCACATGTCACTTTCAATTTCGGGTCTTGCGTGAGATCCCGATCTTTAGTGCGACTTCACTGAAAAACACAGTTTCATTCCCACTGTCAATGAACTTCATTCAGACAGTAGAAATGATTATCTACTGTGGCGGTTGAATCTCTCATAAGTAGAAATACAAATTTTAAATGCAAATACATGTTCATCAGAAACAAACCTGCAGCTGAGCAGACCCCAACATGGCGTCGTCGAGTGCTCATATCAGACACTTGAAACCAGCTATCCTTCCTCACATCATAACATTCTATACTACGGAATGGGTCTCCAGATGCACCTCGACCTCCAACACAGAATAGCACTCCTGGGAATGGATGGAAGGTAACAATGAAATCAGCAGATGTACATATATTAACATGGATGGTTCAATTGTTTAATGAAACTGAAAATGCACAATGCAATTATATTAATTGCTAAATGATACAAGGAAAAGTGATTTTGTTTCTTTTGACTGATAATGTAAATGTGTTTACATACATTTGACTGATAATGTAAAGTGTTTACATGCATTTGAAAAGCAACCAGTAAAGTCACAGTTTGAGAGAAAGTCAAATCGTCCAGATATGAAGCTGGACAAAAATCACGTACCTGCATAACTTTTCCTAGGTTTTGTTCTTTCTGAAATTTTCACATCTGGCAATAAGCTCACTAGTGACATTTGATAGTTTTTGGCTTCGGATAAGAGCTCGATACAGTTGAAATTCTTCCTAACAAGATCCTCAGTTTCCACAACTTCCATTAAATAGGTGGGTGACAATAAGGGCAATTTAACTTTTGACATCAGTACGGGGAGGTAGGATTTCCTTTTTGGCACGTCATGTTTGACCCATTTCAAGACTGCTTCATACACCTCTGCCTCATTGTCCACATTGAGTTCTGTTTTCGAAACGAAACAGTCTATAACTTTCTGAGACATGTTCACAAAATCCTCACTGTTTACCACATCAAGAAAATTTTCTAATATGTATTCATCGGTTATTTTGATCAACTCTGCCCTTCCATGCTGCTCGGCAAAGTTTCTTACCGCAATGCAGTTTGTGGGGTGGAGGTGAGATTTCATAAACCTACAGCAAGCTTCGGCCACCGTTTCTATCTGTAGAATAGAAGCCGTGTACAGTAAGGGTTGTACGTTTTCAACGGTCAGTGTAATTTTGGCTAGATATGCATATTTTATCAGCTGCTCCATTGATTTCTCATCAACATTCGGGTCTTGTATTGTTACAACATTCTGCTTGCTCTCCGTCATTTGAGCATTGAACATGGCTCGGAAGTACTGACTGATGCATGCTAGGACCACTCTGTGGCACTTAAATGACCTTTTACCGACCTTGACCTCGACATCGCAGAGCTGTCCCGATTCGTAAAACTGGTATAACGTTTTAAAGGAGTCCTGCCACAGTGTTGCTGAATTGAATACAAACTTTGAATTATCTGTGACTGTGTATTCTTCCATTTTGTATGACCGTTGAGGACCTGCAGGCACAGTGAGGTAGGACGGAATATAACAAGGCACCCTGGGCTTGGGTCGCTTTTCACTCTTAAGGCTTTTCACGCTCTTCTTGCTAGGAGCAGGAGGTATGGGGGGTACGCTGACTCGCAAACTGTCTCTGCGCTGAGGTGGCAGTGGTATTTGAGACATGCTCGAAACATGGACAGTAGCTGCTCAGTAGTTTGTGGGAAACTTCAGCACAGGGTCCGCCGCAGTGACTAGATAATGACATAGGGTTGTCCAGCTTGGTCAGCTTTTGTGCTGGCACTTTGCTTTCAGAATTCACTTCACCTGTATGACACAAAAAGGAGATTCACATTCATATATACTTTTATCATGCTGCTATACATGTATACTCTAAGGTTATGACACCTGGGATATAAAATAGATTATAGTATGATCAGTTAAGTATGTTAAACTGTATCCCAGACCCAGTTGAGACCAACTCCCATATCCAAGGGATAATTTGATATCTGTAGAAAATGTATGGCTTCTAAACCACGCCCTCTTACACCCTTCACTGTGTCCAATAACTGCAAAGTGTGTCAGCCAGCAAACTCCCACTCTATCCTGATAATACCCAATCACATTTGTGGGGAGCAAGATTTCTGCATGCACCACAAGGAATAGGTGATCAAACTTTTGCAGTGTCTATTGTATACCATTTGCAGGGCAGAAAATCAAAGCCCAATAGGCCCAAAACCCCCCAGTTGTTGGGTGTATCAGTGTGTGAATGTGTGGCTGTAAGTTTAATAGCGAAATTCAGTCACAGTCCACTTTTATTGATATACATTTACCATGTACAAGTTTTATGAACAGCAATCAGCATGAATACATTTCAAGAAATATTGCAATAACAAAAATGGCTGACAAACAAACTTACTTTTACCCAATACTTTGACGTTAGAGAATAGATCAAGGTCAGTCAGCTCCAGTAGTGTTGTGATCAGTTAGCCAATTTTCATCTGTGGTGTAAATTCAGAAAAGCTAGCCTCAAGAGATGTTGTGCTAACAGCATTACCATATAATTTGACCTTGGATCATTAGGTCAAGGTCAGTCATGTTCATTAAGATTCTGGTCACTGCATGACCACATGAATCTGTCATCATGGTCATGTGGACTGGGTTTGAAAGGATAGCCCTAAATAACCATTCAGGAGATGAGCCAACAGCATTGAATCACATTTAACACTTGACCTTAGCCTACAGATGCTTGAGCTTTGACCTCAGAATCAATAGGCTGGAATCATCACTGTGACTGTCAAGATCAGTGAAGTGTTCAATATATCAACCAGATCAGCTAAGTGAGGGAGGGGGGGGAGGAGGGAATTTGGATTAATGTCACACTCAAGTTTGTTTCACTCATATGGTGACAGTCAGTTTGGTTGGTGGAGGAAGCCGGAGTACCCGGAGAGAACCACCGCCCTTCGGCTCAGCTAAGTGAAAGCAGAATGCAAAAACATGATGCCCCTTTGACTGAGATGGCAGCTAGGGCATCTTTGTAAACTGTTGCTCACTAGCTTTGAATAGCTAGGGGTGAATAATTAAAAAAAGTACTATGGTAGCCTACTGTTATTTGAAAGCATACATGTTTCTAACTACATGTACCAGATTTAGAGAAAATGCAGAATAAGGTTTTCAACTTTGATGTGGCAGTCTCAAGTTTCTGACTACAGTCATGACAGTACAGGGGTTAGCTTAAACAGTTGGCATTGAAATACAATGATATCAGACAACCCAAGCAGATTAGTTGTACATGTACATAAAGCTAGGTCACACTGAGGTCAATGATCCCTTGTTCAGTGCTGGGATTTTTTTCCTGTTTCCCACAAATGACCTACATATAAATCCAGTAAACTCACCATCAAAATACTGAAAATTTCCTCCAATAAAACTTAAATAGCCAGGAAAATCTGTCTGTGAATCAGGTAGAATCACTGATTATTTACCAATAAAAGAATATGCAAACATGTGGCTTGCAGAAGCAGCCGTGCAGATGAACTGTATATGGCCACAAGCAGAAATAACAGGTAAGACAGCCTAGGAAGATTCTAGCACATTCACTGCATCACAATGAGCTTGGTTATATAACCTGCTCAAACTATATAAAGAATGAAGTTAAATATAACTGTTTAAGTAGAACAGTAGGACAACATTCCACATGTCTACATGTATATGGTATGTGAAACTGCCCCAAGAATTATCAGAAGAAAAACATTGATATGTAGCTTAAAGTGGACAGAGACATGGCCCAGTGAACTGATGGCTCACATTCACACTGAGTGAACTGTGACAATCCGGACATTAATTTCCACTTACATATGCTTATTAGTGCTATGGGGTGGGAGAGCCATTATCACCTCCCCTATCAAAATTTGGTTTCACCATTTTGACCCTGAATAAAAAAAAAAGAAATTAAGAGCTTAAATATATCCAACTGTCTCACTGGGCAGCTGATATGCAGGCCCAAGCTGGCGTATCCTATCCCAGCAAACAATCACTCTCAGCGTAGGTAACAATGAAGTATAGTTTTGTCCCATTACATTCCAGGTTAAACAGGTTCAGTTCGCCCCTGAAAAACTGACCGAGGTTTCGAGTTATTTTTTAGTAATTATACCACTGTGATATCTAGCATTTCCCTTCATCAGCATCCTCTAACGGGACAAAATAAAAATTAACTGCAAAATTACGATCGCCGTGGATTTAGAACACCATATCTCAGGTGGAATACACAAACTTTGATAAAAAACACCTATTTCGGGGCTATCGTCTAGGATTCCCCAAAGGGCCTCATGTGTATGAAATTCACGAGTTGCTCAGCATTTTCATCGATACTGATTATTCCAATTAGATAATATTGCCAAACATTGATGACTGAATGAAATATGAATCAGCAAGCTCCGTCTTTATGTCACATCTGTAGGTAACAATGAAGTATAGTTTTGTCCCATTACGTTCCAGGTTAAACAGGTTCAGTTCGCCCCTGAAAAACTGACCTTCTTGTACTTTAACCTGGAACTACACACTGATGTTGTTGGTTACCACTCCTCCCACTTCACGTGAAATGTACCAAACCACACTCCAATCCAAATGATTTTGATGAGCACTTTTCAACCGTCTGAGCTGGTCACGTGGGTATCGTCGTTTGATTGTGTCCTGAAAAGAACACAGGCTCGCGACTGTCACAATTTTTTCGGAAATTAATCGACACTTACTAAGTTAGCGAAACACAATAAAAGTTAGTTATGATATTATCCAGTAATAACACAACTGAGCATTTAATGCGGGATATGCTTACCACGAATATCCACCTTTGGCGGAAGTGACGTCATTTACGTCATTTTAACCTTTACTCAAGATGAAATTATGAATCTGTAACACTTCAAATCAGTTATTTTTGTTCTCGTTTTGGTTTTGAAATAGTCAATTTCAGTGTAATAGCTGTTTATTTAATGGCAGGGTTGCCGATGATCATAGAATGTTGGAACAACTGCACTGCATGTTTAATGGAAGTGATTGTGTAAACTGTCATAGATAAACAAATGCACATGCCCTATCAAGGTCTTGGCAAAGAAAACCTGATTCTGTGATTACAATTGGGCATTTGAAGCATATCGCCAATATTCTGCGAGATCCCATAACAAGCTATTCTTGTAACTGACAGAGTTACCCTCGATAAATAAAATATATATATAAGCTAATCACGACAATTTGCTCTCTGACAATGATTGACATTTACTTCACGGAGATTAACATCTTCGCGCGGCACAATCTTTTGATATTTTCTACCCCCTAACAAAGCCAGACTTTTCGACGGGAGTAAACTCTGATCTTCACTGTTTACCATGCAGACTGTCTGGAAATGGTCCCATATTTGGATACTGTTTTCCGATAATGTTTATATGTTAGTCCACATGCTACCGTGTGTAATTACTGTGGGCGTGATTTCAACAAGCTAGCCACCTGATTGGCTAACAAATTTAGTTTCAAATTCGCATGGGATTTATATCTATAGGGCTGAATTCAGATATAATATTTCGTGATATTATATCTGAGTTTACTGAGATTGATCCTAGGTGTACGAGAGATCCCAGATGTTTTGATGTTTCTTGTCTGGATATTCTACAATATTTACCAAGGTTTCCACCCAATCAGAGAAACCACAACTGTCATTTATCGTAAGTCTCTTGATGCATCGATGATGTACATGTATACCAAATTTTACATCGAGCACTTCAACGGTATCAGAGATAGAGATCATTAATGATTTTGCATAAATTAAAGATGGCCAGTTTTCGGTCAATCAGGTCCCGATTCAAAGTATCTGGATGTATCGATGATGTATACCAACTTTCATATAAAACAATTGAATGGTACAGGGTTTCATACACGTTGTGTTTTGACACCGGTATTCGGTGTCAAAACTCCCGTAAAAACTCAATTTTGCCACCTAAAAACTGAAGTCTGAGAGTTTTAGAAGGGAAAAACTGAAATTTTGGGAAAAAAACTGAAGTCTCCAAAGGCCAATACTTCGTTAATCCGTAATTTATAATCGAAAGATATTGCGGGCAAACAATCGGGAAATGGGGAATTCCAGAATAAATAGGTCGGCATCTTCGGTCATTTGCGTGAGATTCGGTACCTCTCGGTTAAACTTCGGTTTGCCAAGCAACCACCTCGCTGGGGGTCTAATAACACCCCAGCCACCAGTCAGATTGTTGGACCGGATTCGAGGCCTTCGCCGGAAGTGACATCATATATAGTAAAATAGATGTTTACCGAACATTTCGATTACTTTTCAAGTCTGCATAATACCTCCGTTGACCTACGGGCCGTAGCGTTAAAAAGAATTATCTGGAGATTATTTTCCCTGTTTATCTGGACAGGGCATATGAAAAGTAGTTCGCTCATGTGCAACACTAAAGGAGTTGTTCGGCCGGATTCCCCTGTACGTCATAGCAACGTAGTAAAGGTCAACTATTGGTGGCAGGGATGGTAATGGAACCTGCGAAATGGAGCATGTGCTGTGGGGAGGTTGTTTGCCAAGCGCTAATTATTTATGTCCGTTTCCCGGATGTCATCGGGGTCATGCCGTCGGTAACCCTAAACACTGTATTCATACTAAATGTATGTGGAGGTTTCCGAATTGCGTCATGTAGCGAAGAAATAAATTTTCCTGGGAAAGTTTGACACGTGAGAATGATAAGCTTTAAAAGACATCTAACTCTCCTTGGAACGGACAGGTAAATATCTGACCACCGCTTAATAGTATTTATGAAAAAGCATACAACGTAATCTTCGCATAAGGCATTTGTTTTCACTCAAAGTTGATGAACGATCATGTCGCATTGTTGTTGTTGTAAAGGAACTGCGCATGTCGTCCACATGTTGAAACTGAAACCAAAGTGTGATTGTACCGTAGTTAATAAAGTTTGAATGGATTATTTAAAGACCACAAACTGATTTAGCCACAATATAAACCTGACTAGATCATTCTTTGATTTGAACATACATTGTACACAAACAAAGAAGAGTTGAATTTTTTTATTTTGTCAAAACTTTATAAAATTTAATGAGCGTGATGCAAACAAACCAAAACAACTGAAGTTGATTTTTAAAATATAATTTACTAGACTAGGCGTCCATGTTCTGGCATTGAATTTAACTGATCTTTCTATTGTTCTGAAACAAGTGTCCCACAATAGGGCAGCACAGAAACATTTCAAATGCTAGCCCCCTTCAAGAAAGTTGTATGGTCCAAATTCTGTCGTACTACATTTAGGTCAAACATTATATTCTTTCAATAAGGGTGGTCAAGTCAAACTGTTTGGCACTTATTTGCAGCCTTGCAATAACCAAACATGGTTAACTTATGTATCTGTCTGGAGTCTGCATGATCGTATCGAAAGTGAGCCAGCTGCCTTCGCGCAATAGTTTACAAAATTGTGCGCCTTTTCAAACAGAATTCTCCAATTCATTTTTATGAGTTTTTATGGTTGCCAAGGACTAGCTGCAGTTGTGACAATTTCTTGTCTTCAATCGTGTAATATTTTTTGCGTTGTCGTTCCATCTCTCTTCTTTAATTTCTCTTTTGAATCTAGCCCTGGAGTTCCACGGGAATTTTAGTCCGAATATTGCCAAATTTCACATCCAGTCTTCTAGAGAAAGTTGAAATTCTCACGCAAAAATTAAAATGGAATGTCCAGTCCAAATCCAAGTGGTATTTATTAGCGTAGCTGTAACATTTCAAAACCATACTTAATTCGAACATGATTTGCAAGCCAGGAATTGATACATCGATTCCATTCAATGTTACCAAGTTTGTAATTTTACAAATTTATTTGAATTGCCTTGTGTAATCTTGTCTTGTTGACATCCTCAATGTGACATAATGTGCTGAAAATAGATGGTATCTTAGATCTTGGTAAATTAAAACCATAAAACTGAAGATGTTAAATGATCTGTTTGTTGCTTTATTTTCACAATTCAAATACATAGCGGTATTGACAGGCTCAGATGGTCATATGGAAATTCGTTATATACATAACTGGCGGTTGCAAAATTAGAAATAAACTCAATAGAAGTCTGTCGATTGGCGACAAAAACATAAAAATACTCAATTCAGGTGAAAAAAATATTGAACTTTTAGTATCCGGTGGCAAGAATTTGGACTTCTATGAAACCCTGTGAGATATGTATCATTATCGATTTCACATAAATTAAAGATAGCCTCCAGGGTTTCCAGCTACATGTAATCAGAAAAGCCGGTTTGGTAATTCATTGAAAGTTGCTTGATGTATCGATATGTATACTAACTTTCGTATTGAACAGTTGAATGGTTTCCGAGATAGAGATCATTATCCGTTTTGCATAAAATTAAAGATGGCCACCAAGGTTTCCACCCAATCAGGTCCCAATTCAATAGGCTTCTGGTCCTTGACTAGGTAAATAAGCATACCAAATTTGAAATTCATCAGTGGAACCGCTTTCACCCGTGAACGAATGGCTTTCGCCTGTGTGAATGGGTGTCGTTTGAATGAATAGATTGTGAATGCAGATAGTTGCTGTGTGAATGGATATCCCTGCGAATGGTTGATTTACGAATGGCTTTCGCCAAAGGGCTTTCGCCCGTGAACGAATGGCTTTCGCCCGTGAACGAATGGCTTTCGCCCGTGAACGAATGGCTTTCGCCCTTGTGAATGGCTACTGTGACTGTTGTATGAATGGCTGTCGTTTGAATGGATAGATTGTGAATGCAGATAGTTGCTGTGTGAATGGATATCACTGCGAATGGTTGATTTACGAATGGCTTTCGCCCGTGAACGAATGGCTTTCGCCAAAGGGCTAGGCGTTTGCCCGTGTGAATGGCTACCGTGACTGTTGTGTGAATGGCCGTCGTTTGAATGGATAGATTGTGAATGCAGATAGTTGCTGTGTGAATGGATATCCCTGCGAATGGTTGATCAGATACTGAGTTAACATACTTTATACAGTGATATAAAGGTGTGTGAACCAACATAAGCATTACATATCAATTATTTAACGAGCTTGCTCCCTATATAATGTTACTATGCACTCGATAGCCTTATGAAAACATCTTTGGGGGCAGATAGTTATGCCCAATGTATCTACAATATGCCTACTGGATAAATGGGCGGGAGAGGTGGGCCATCAAGCTGCCACCATGCTGTGTGCCGACACGTGACCAGGATATTAATAATTCATGCTACAGGTACATGTTGGTTATAATACATGTGACAGCCCTCACGGAAATAGGGCGCACGCCCTATTTAGGGCGCGCGCCCCATCTGCGCCCCAATTGCGCCCTACTTGCGCCTTGTCTATCTACTGCGCCCTAATTGCGCCCTATTTCTTCATCCCATCCACCCTGCTGCGCCCTAATTGCACCCTTCAGGAATGCGCCCTAGAAGCTAGAGATAGGGCGCGCGCCCTAACTGCGCCTTATTTAGTTTGAAATTTTCGTTGATATTCAGACTGCGCCCTACTTGCGCCCTGTGGACATAGATGTTTTCTCCAAACTTCAGATTGCGCCCTATCTGCACCCTGTGGACATAACTACTTTTTCGAGAACTCAGACTGCGCCCTAAATGTACCTTCTGGACATAACAATTTTATCTAAAATTCAGAGTGAACCCTACATGTATACTTGTGCCTTCTGGACTTTTTTTCACCAACATTCATTTAGCTAGTAATCACATATGCATAAAAGTGCATGCATGTCTTAATAAAAAAAGTTTTTCCCAAAAATTCAGACTGTCTGCTTTATTCGCTATTCTGGGCTATAAATTCATTAATGTGAAATTTGGACTTTCATACTTAATTTTAATAACATTATTTCAATAAAAAAAAATCAGACTTGAAAAAGAAATCGCTTCTAATCTGCGCCCCGACGGCGCCCAACCAGTACATGTACATCATTCATGCTATTGTTCTCAGAGTGCACCCTAATTGCGCCCCAACTGCGCCCTAATTGCGCCCCAACTGTGCCCTAATAACTGCACAATAGCATGTTATCTGATTAGTCAAAACTGTCACATGACCTTTATCTTATTGGCTGATATTAACAAAAGAAAGGCAGACATATTGGTTTTCAAAGAACCATTTTGAATTTGAAGATTTCATGCCCATTTAACAAGATTTTGGTGAGTAATTATCTCTGTTTTGTGGATAGGGGATAATGTAAAGGGTTTCAGATGTGTGTAGAAGTAATTTGAAGAAAAAAACTCAAGAAAAAGTGAGCGAAAGTGTCAGATGACCTGATGTACCAATTCCACAACAGCTGACCATAGTACATGCACATATATTTTCTTATAAATGTAATTCTAACCATGAAGGAACTCATGTAAGATTGGTTCGCCAAATGTCCTTCCTCGTTAAATAAAGTATTATTATTATGAATGCACATTGTAGATGAAGATAATATGTACCTGCAGAGTAAAATGAAATTTATTTAGGCTAGGTAGATGCCAATAATAATCTTTCCCCTTAAATCTTCAATTTATGTACATGTATACTGTTCTGTTCCCCACCTGCGCCCTAACTGCACCCTAATTGCGCTCTAATTGCGCCCCAAATGCGCCCTAACTGCGCCCTATCAGTACAACATTCATGCTATTGTTCTGAGAGTGCGCCCTAATCGCGCCCCAACTGCGCCCTAATTGCGCCCCAACTGCGCCCTATCTGTGCCCTGAGACTGCGCCCCAACTGCGCCCTATTCTCTAATAGGGCGCATATAAGGCGCAATTAACATATTTGGAACGCGCCCTAATTTGCGCCCTAGCCATATTGAGTCTAATGGCAAAATTGGGGGCGCAAATAGGGCGCGCGCCCCAATTGCGCCCCAACTGCACCCTAGCTGTCTCAATTCATGCGCCCTATTTGCGCCCTAATTGCGCCCTATTTCCGTGAGGGAGGGCCCACTGAGCCGGACAGGAGTGGTGTCTGTGAGTTTACAAACTGGTCCTAACATATTAGGACCCCAATTTATAAACAACACAAAACACAGGTATAGGGTAAAAATATATTTATTTGGCCAACAAATGGGTCAGACTAGGCTGCCAGTTGATGTCGTACCGTACTGTGTGACGGGTGTGCCGTGTTGTGAATTGCTCACCGAATATATTTATTTGCCAACAAATGGGTCAGACTGGGCTGCCAGTTGGTGTCGTGCCGTACTGTGTGAACGAATGGCTTTCGCCAAAGGGCTTTCGCCCGTGAACGAATGGCTTTTGGCAAAGGGCTTTCGCCCATGAACGAATGGCTTTCGCCCGTGAACGAATGGCTTAGGCCAAAGGGCTTTCGCCCGTGACTGAATGGCTTTTGCCCGTGAACAAATGGCTTTCGCCCGTGAGCGAATGGCTTTTGCCAAAGGGCTTTCGCCCGTGAACGAATGGCTTTCGCCCGTGTGAATGGCTGTCGTTTGAATGAATAGATTGTGAATGCAGATAGTTGCTGTGTGAATGGATATCCCTGCGAATGGTTGATTTACGAATGGCTTTCGCCAAAGGGCTTTCGCCCGTGAACGAATGGCTTTCGCCCGTGAACGAATGGCTTTCGCCCTTGTGAATGGCTACTGTGACTGTTGTATGAATGGCTGTCGTTTGAATGGATAGATTGTGAATGCAGATAGTTGCTGTGTGAATGGATATCACTGCTAATGGTTGATTTACGAATGGCTTTCGCCAAAGGGCTAGGCATTTGCCCGTGTGAATGGCTACCGTGACTGTTGTGTGAATGGCCGTCGTTTGAATGGATAGATTGTGAATGCCGATAGTTGCTGTGTGAATGGATATCCCTGCGAATGGTTGATCAGATACTGAGTTAACATACTTTATACAGTGATATAAAGGTGTGTGAACCAACATAAGCATTACATACCAATTATTTAACGAGCTTGCTCCCTATATAATGTTACTATGCACTCGATAGCCTTATGAAAACATCTTTGGGGGCAGATAGTTATGCCCAAGGAGAGACTAGGTATGATAATATCTAGTTGAGGTCCCCCAAAGAGAAAGGAGGGGTATTTCAGTTGACAAGGTATTAATTACAAGGGTCACTGAAACTGCCATCGATCAGCTTAGACCTTAGCACCTGTAGCTGCTCTGTCAACTGAGATGATAGAGTTGGTGTGCAGGATTAAATGAACAATCATAGAATTGGCGTGAACCCGAATAGCTCTTGTTGTGGAGACGCATGGTATAATTATGATCCAGCAAGCATTACTACTTGTGCTATACACAGGTCTTATGAGATATGGACAAGAATAAGGATTACATTTATACACTTGAACACGATTCGATTGTCAAGAGAGCAGATACACATTGTCAACATGCATGGATAAGCCAAGAGTTCAGAATCGATACATACTTCGGAGATACCTTTCCTAAACCAGGTTACCAAATATACATACATGTTAAAGCATTGACATAGTTCATGTCCATTAAGTAGACAATATGCATTTACAGATGCAGGGCTGCAGTTCCAAAAAATTTTATCATCCGAGATAATAGTGCAAAAAAGACTGACGAAAAGTATGCTGCCTGGTAACATGGTGATAAGCTTAAAGTTAATGTCCTTGATCAGAGTAGCACGAAAAGTAACCAAATGGATATGGTACACAATTCTAGAGGCCACAACAAAATGTCTAGATGGCAAGTCTAGGTTCATACTGATCTTCAAAATACAGGGATGAAGCAAAAATAATGCTTGTTCATGAATTGATACATACAGGATTTGAGAAAATACTCAATGTGTTGCACGTATGTGTAATCGGAGAAATGCTTGAAGAGTGGAATTATGCGATTCGAACGCGATGCACTAATCAACCTATAGACATTATTAATATGACACACATAAACAATAGTCATGGCCCAACACAACAAAATGCTCATAACATGCATGGTCATGGATCCTGAAGTCAGATTTCACCCATACAACAATTCGGACTGCTTTCAAGTGGACCAGGCAAGTGCACAATAATCACTGTAGTTAGTATACAAGTCCTGACACAGTTATACTTCCTCAACATGTGCCCAAGCTCGAGTTCGCAGTGGAAAAAGGACATGAAAGTCAATACACAATGGCATGGACCTACGATTAGAATTTATATGCTCTCGCTATACCACAGGTAATGATAAACAAACAGAAATAAGATGCAATAGGAATCAACAAAAAGTTGTAAGTAAATCAGGCAAGTTTATAAAGGACCCTTAAGGGTATGCCGTGTTGTGAATGCTCACCGAATTATTTATTTGCCAACAAATGGATCAGACTGGGCTGCCAGTTGGTGTCGTGCCGTACTGTGTGAACGAATGGCTTTCGCCAAAGGGCTTTCGCCCGTGAACGAATTTCGCCCCGAGAACGAATGGTTTTTCACCCGTGAACAAATGGCTTTCGCCCGTGAACGAATGGCTTTCACCCATGAACGAATGGCCTATGCCAAAGGGCTTCGCCCGTGAACGAATGGCTTTCGCCCGTGAACAAATGGCCTTTGCCAAAGGCTTCGCTCGTGAACGAATGGCTTTCGCCAAACATGCCAAAGGGCTTTCACCCATGAACGAATGGCTTTCGCCCGTGAACAAATGGCCTTTGCCAAAGGGCCTTCGCCCGTGAACGAATGGCTTTCGCCCGTGTTCGCAGTGGAAAATGGACATGAAATACAATACACAATGGCATGGACCTACGATTAGAATCTATGCTCTCGCTGTACCACAGGTAAATGGTAAACAAACAGAAATAAGATGCAATAGGAATCAACAAAAAGTTTTAAGTAAATCAGGCAAGTTTATAAAGGACCCTTCACAATTAGGGATTGAGCACAACTCGTACCGGTCTCCGAGTAAATTCAGGATTCTACGAAATCTGTATGCTACACAAAAATGTGACGATGGAAATTATCAAGGATTAGATTAACATCGACACGAGTAATCCATAATGGACTGTTCATAGCGTGCAGGGCTATGATACTAAACTGGACACAAACCACAGCATACCTGTAATTACTTCTGACTGAACAGGGTCATAAGCCCAAGTGCGTGAAAGTTGAAAATATGTAATGACAACAATTCATGAATGATAATGCCCTCAAACATGAGGTAGTAGTGCAAAATGGGCATGAAAAACAATGCTTTTGTGATTACATGCTCATAAAGATCTAAGCCCCTGCCATAGAGGCCCGGTGATTGAAAATCGTAGCTCGTAAAAATTGGAGAAAAGGCTCACCATGTGAGTGGCGGTGCCCCAGTGTAGGGCTACCCAGGTGAATGGCTGAACGTGAATGACTCGTGGGCAAGAATAAATGAACACATGAGCAGTGACATGGTCATGGAGATCCATGCCCTCACAATTCCTGCCTGGATATCAAAACTCCGAGTTCGTAAAATTAGTGAATGGCTTATGGAGCGAATGGAGGTACCCGATATAGGGCTAACCATATGAATGGCTGCCCCGTGTGAAAAGCTGAATGTGAATGACCCATGGGCGTGAAATACGAATGTATACACGTATGTATTGGCACCATGGTCATAGAGACTTATGCCATCTCCACAACATGTTAGTGAAAATTGGAGCATGCAAGTGGAGGTACCCAATACAAGGACGGTTAACCATGTGAATGGCTGCCCCATTTGAGTTGCTGCACCAACACGTTAGTGAAAATTGGAGCCTGCGCGTGGTGGTGCCCATAAGGACGGTTAACCATGTGAATGGCTGCCCTGTTTGAGTTGCTGTACAAACACGTTAGTGAAAATTGGACCATGCGAGGGGTGGTGCCCATAAGGACCGTTAACCAGGTGAATGGCTGCCCCGTTTGAATTGCTATACATGTACGTGAATGACTCCTGGAATGAAATACAAACAATATGTATAGTGACATGGTCATAAAGATTTATGCTCTCGCCACAGCAGGCTGGTGAAAAATTGGAGCATGCAGAGTAGCCATACTTTGCAACTAAATGGACTGATCGCAACTGCTGCCGACATCCCATATAGTTGAGTAAATACATCAATGTGACTGTACATCATACCATTAATCTGAGTAAAGCACGGTTCAATGGCATACTCGTAAGTTGCTGGGACTACCATCAGTTGGGAGTTGATGTAAGGCTATGGTCAGTTACTCGTGAAATCCAAACCAAACAATGAGAAGTTCGGACTGCTTAAATGATAAAACATGAAATCAGATACATGGCAGAATAGGGCAGTGTAAATGAACATAAAAGGAGTACAATCGGATATTACAGCATGTAGCTTCCAAGCAACTAAGGCGCAACCAGTGGCTACTTCAACATGAAATACAAAATTACTTAGAGTGTACATGCACGAAAGAATTGAACAGTGAGCGACCTATAGATACTGTGGCTAGAATTACTAGTTAAAACCAATGAATTGATACAGTAGTTATGACATCGACCCATCTATGAGAACGAAGAAGAATACAGGAGCATGATCATAGCGGAAAGGAAAAAACGTCATGATTGAAGTCAGTACACCATTATGGTACAGCCTGACACTAATGTAATCAATTGAGCGTGTACCTCGCATAAATGGCTGGTCAACAATTTGATCGAAATCGACACAATTTTCTTCTTAGATGCAAATGTAGCCTATTTCCTTAAGATACAAATAACTGCAGAGTACATTCTTCACTTGAACTGGCAACATGATCCTGCATCACCCACATGTAGGTCATCAGCTGATGATAAAACGAAGACTTGAGCAAGATTGTCATAGTGCCTCAAGAGGACCTGGGATTTCTGGTAGACTGGCTAATAGACAGCTCCAAGACACATCTGGGTACATATGGCCTCCCAAACTGATCAGTTTGGGTCCCTGGATCGACTGATACTGTCAGAATTATTATCTGACACCAAGCAGCACTGCCACTATTGTGCTGCGTTCACTGAATTACTCCCATACGATTGCCATTAAACACATGGCCTTTGGAAAGATTGTTTGGAGGTCACAGCAAATTCTGGTCAATTCTGATAAACCACAGAACTTCTGTGTTGTTGTTGTAATCCGAAACCGTGGTGTGGGTCCGAAAGGCGTTTGATTACCGCCTGCTTGCTAAAGTGTTTTAGTTACTATGTATTAGTATGCTGACAAAGCTCGCGTGCTGTCGCCATGTGTAAATAAGGAGAAGTGTTATTTTCGAGACGTATTCTTCAAATTTGCTTCACACCTTCGTTGACGACAAAAAACACAGTATTGTCGAACTCTCGTCTAAATTGTTACACCAGAAACGTATGTACGGAGACTGCCTGCCCATGCCGGCACTCGATCAAATGCAATGGCGGCAAATAACTTCTGGTTGAAAACCTCGTGGTTTTACTCGCTAACGATCTCTCGGTTTCATAAATGACAGTACGTTGCTTGCATATCTCCCTTGATTGGGTATATTTAGAATCAGCTGAACCGTACAATATTTTGGTGTGTAAGCGTGCCTTCTTGTCGTCAGGCATCCAACATTCTAGGCACAGCTCGAGTCCAACGCTGGGTCGGTGACATTCTTGGCGAGGCGGCAGACGGCCTTGTCGAATACAAGACCGTCAGTCGTTCTATTCCCCATGATGCGAAAAGAACGACACATACACGTATTACGGGAATATTGACAGTCTCTTCGGACGAAACACTGATGCAAGATGGATAACCTAATCTTCGATAAAGTTCAATAGATTTCGGAAGAATTAAATCCATCAAGCTGCCACCATGCTGTGTGCCGACACGGATATTAATAATTCATGCTACAGGTACATGTTGGTTATAATACATGTGACAGGGCCCACTGAGCCGGACAGGAGCGGTGTCTGAGTTTACAAACTGGTCCCAACATATTAGGACCCCAATTATCGATTTCACATAAATTAAAGATAGCCTCCAGGGTTTCCAGCTACATGTAATCAGAAAAGCCGGTTTGGTAATTCATTGAAAGTTGCTTGATGTATCGATATGTATACTAACTTTCGTATTGAACAGTTGAATGGTTTCCGAGATAGGGATCATTATCCATTTTGCATAAAATTAAAGATGGCCACCAAGGTTTTCACCCAATCAGGTCCCAATTCAATAGGCTTCTGGTCCTTGACTAGGTAAATAAGCATACCAAATTTGGAATTCATCAGTGGAACCGCTTTCCGGCTATCTCGCTCACGTACGGACAGACGGACGTACAAGATGACGACATTACCCATGACCAAAACTGGTCGAGGGGTAAAAAGGCGAAATCAGCGTGATTTTTTGCTAACTTTTTCAGTAAGATTCGCCGACAATTGTCATTTTCACACCTCGTGAGTTGTGCATTGCAGGGGCACAACGGGAGCTCTGAGTAAATGTCAAGTACTTGAGTAGACGCCTCCCTAGAAAGAGTCAAGCAATTAGTCTTTGTAAATTATTAATCAAATTGTGTATTGGGAAACAGGAGGTTATCCAGACTAGCCGCAGAGAACTGGTATCTGTCATCGACTTGGTCGGGTTCGTATGTCTATATTTTCATTATGCCTCAAGGGCGAACAGAATGAAGGTAATTCTATTTCATTGTGGAATTTATGATCATATTCTTTGTTTCAATCCTCCGTTTATTTTATATTCAAAAGATAGTTCAAAAGATATATGGCAAATATATTTGTGAATACTAAGTACATTTAACACAATGCTAACACACAGCTCTGAAAAAGTTGGAAGTATCTCCAACGAAACGTCAGCTCCACAGCAATAAAGAAGTTGTTATCCATAGAATAGCATTGTGTTATAGACGCCAACTTCTAAATGCCTATCAAAGAAACTAAGTATATTTATATATATTTTTGTTTTGTTTTGCTTTGCTTCAGGACCACGGCATTACCGTTCCAAAGAGTGTTGTGGCTTCGGTTTCCCCCGAGAAGTTCTGGCGTTCATAAGGGCAATTCTTCCTGGCAACGTTGTTGGGGAAATCCAAGATGACGCTTTTGACATTGATCTAACAGCGTTCTGTGGAGCGGTATTACAGTAAATATCAGTGAAAGCATTAGTGTGAACAACACATCTAGATTTTATTGATACATAACACATGTATATTTTGTACTGAATAAAAATATTAATAATGAAATATTTGTTATTCTTCAATAGATTCGTCTCATCGAGTTCACAATTTGATCAAACTAGAGTAATATATACCATTTTTCAATGTTGTCAATAAAATAGACTCGATAGTTTCCAGCTGACTGAACGTCGAAAGCTGGAACATCACGCAAAGATGATTTATCGTCACCAAACCAAGAACGCCCCATGTTCTTTTCTCCTAACTTCACTCGGTATTTCTGGGCAAATGTTCGGAAAACATATTTCTTGCGTCCCATGGCTTTGTTGATTTATAAATGTTATGAAAATGTATGACTTGCAGATATACTGTGAATAAGTGAGCCGGCGAGGGAATGATATTCCATTTATATATGGAATGAAGTGCTGTACTGAGGTCAAATGGAAACCAATGAGCTGTTTGTTTTGTTTAGCTGCATAAAACAATAAACCCTTACGGTACCAATTTCGCGTCTGTCTTTTTATAAATTAGCAAAACAAATTATAATAGTACCATAAGTACAGGAAATGACAGATCAGGCTTACAGGCAATTAACCACCGATCAAGAAGTACTAGCCACAATACACATTGTTCGAACACCTGCTGGGGTGATCGCGGAAAGGCGTTAATCCCCTGTCTGACTGAGCACCACCTGCAGATTTCATAACTGGCCAACTTTAAACACTCATTTTCATCAGAAATAAATAATTTCTCCATGTTCACGATTTCTCCAAATGATAAAGTAAAATCTAAAATTGAATAATCCTTAAAAAATGAAAAATCACTATAGCGAGCCTTTGGCTAGGTCTCTAGGACCCTTAAAACATTGAATTAACTAGAATTTATGTTGATTGAATAGGTATAGGTCAGTCAACTTGGATAGGCTTCTAGTCAATCACCAGTTGATAGCATAAATGTGGAGAGCCTAGATGTAATCATGGAGCCTAAAATGAGGCTCCATGATGTAATCCTTCAAAATTTATCACCAATACTACAATTAGAGATAAAATAGGTCAAGATGGAAGCAGATTTTACTATTTTTCGAATGTTTCTATTGGAGCACACCAAACACATTTGGTGTCAAATCACGCATTTTCCATCGATTATTTCTGTTCCTCTCCCGATTTCATTTTACCCTTACTATAAAACATACGAACAGTCCATATAGTCAGATTTATTGAAATTTTGGCTTTCTGAAAAATGAAAAATTTGAAAATCAATTTTCCTATTTCTAAGCTTAAACTTACCTTCACATACTTTTTGCTATCGTGTTCTTACGCGATTGCCTAATTGTAATATATTACCACAGAATAAAAATAGTCCCTGTACTGCCCCAATGCCCATGCGCGAGTACCCAGATCCCACGTGACCGACCACGTCACTTCCTTCTTCCCCATTCAACGCAGTGTGAATAACCCATCAGCGGGGAGGCTGGGAGGGCCATCACAGTATGTGAAGGTAAGTTTAAGCTTAGAAATAGGAAAATTGATTTTCAAATTTTTCATATTTCTTGCGCTGTTAAACTTACCTTCACATACTTTTTGCTAGAATACCATAGCAGGACGGAGGGAATGAGTGGTCGGAAACAAAAGGATCCCGAGCATAAGCGAAGGGGAGTACAGGAGTCAGCGAAGTAATCAAAGACCATAAATGTATAATAATGACGATACGGTCCTTGATATACTCATCCGGCCTATAGTAACTACAGGCCCAGTGAATAAAGCTGACATACACTAGACCCATAAATCTCACCCCCCCCCCCTTCTTTTTGAAAAATTGGGGAGAGCAAGATTACTTACCAAATTACAAAATGGTAAAACCACAAGAAGGTCTAGTGCATAGAGCAGGCATGGGAATTGTAACCACAGGAAAGTGTAAAATCTACTTCAAAAAAAGTCTGAAATTTCAACATTTGATAAAAGTCTGCAATCAGCCTTATTGAAGAAAATTTCCATGCCAGATAGATATGGACGAGTGACCAACAGCCTGGGCACCACAACGGTCCCAGGGTGTAGCAATCCCGTCTTAACAACATCCAATCCCATAGGTGGTGACAAACAAACGTATCGCAAACCTCCAGATACGGTCCTAAAACGTCGTCCACAGTCTCCAAAGGAAACAGGATGTCAGTACAGCCCTGAACTGATGAAGCAATACCAACGAGAGTGAAATAGCCTCCGCAGGTACGTCCGTGTACGCCAAACGAGAAGTTAGGAAAGCTAGGAAGAACATATATAATATTTCCTGCTAGAAGAGGGACCGAAACCGGCATCGTACAAAACAAAACACGTGTTTGTACGAGAGCTCTCTAATCAGGGCCCATAACTCTGCCATGATTTCAATTATAGACTGCAGAACAGAGTCGGTAGACGGACTCCGGAAAAAGCCATAAGGAGACATAAACCAAAGACAAATCCGTAAGAGTAGAACCTGTAGATATGCCGGGATGACGAAATCCGGTTCATACTCCATGAATCACACGACAGTGCATAAAATAGCGAAGTCTGGGGGAAAAATGACTAGGTGTTAGAGCCCATCAGCTGCACTAAGACCTAGACAATAGTTTCCCGTGAAGTATCAGCCAAACTCCAGCGGTAACAAGCTACCAGACTGCAGGAATATAAAAAAACATAAGTCATCTATGATCACAGAAGGTTATAATTAGATGTCATACATGTAGACTGAAAAACACTCCTGAAAACGATACAGCGCCCAAACCAGCTCCGGAACTGCAACGTCTGGAGTGAATCTCAGTACCCATCGGAAAGCGACGGGGTGAACAAACGACTCCATGCAACCATCATACTCCAGGGAGTGGAAGAAAAATTACGTGGAACGATGGGATGACACCTGAACAACCCGAGAGATCGTTCTAGAAGAAAAGCTGGCAGAAGGAGTAGCAGCGGCCGAGGAATGAGTCCTTCAGCCAGATTACGCCCAAACGTACGCAAAACGCTGCCAAGACAGCTGGAATCGTAGTATGAGAAATAACAATCAGAAACAAAAAGTCGCTGAAATTACTCATAAATGAAGCATTCTACGAGTATAACAGTCACCCGGTCGTAAGAACCTGATAGAGAGTCCGACATACCGGAAACGTGATAAACTCGTAGCGACGATCCCTAAAAGCAGGAGCAACAGGGGAAACAAAACACAGTTCCCCGTGCTTGTTATGAAGGACAAAAGCTATGATAATGTCTGACACAACACAAGCGTAGGTTATTGAGAATTAGTAGACTTCCGCTGTAACGAGAGGAGTGTCAATTCTCGAACCAAAAATGTTCTCCAGCCCTCCTCGACGCAGTCTTACAAGACTGGCTGAGACGGAGGAAGAAACACCGGTCAAAAAGTTCTCCGATAAAAGTAGTGCAGTACCGGTGAGATTTGACCTCCAAAAACGATATAGGTGCGTACTGGGCCGAACACAACAACGCCACCGCAAAGATACCTCAGTGTCGGAAGAAAAGAACAGCAACACTACCGCCGGAATGAAGGCTCTTCCATCTATTCATCCACTAGAAGAGGAAAATAGATTCTGTGCTTACACTGCAGGTAATACAGAAACTGAAAAAGTCCGGGGTAGCTCGGTAAGTGACAAAGGTCATGGAAACCGAAGGAGTATCCTTCAGCATACAAACCCGTACATGTTGCTGAACTACTCCACAGCAAACTGAAGGAAACGATGACGAAGCGACGCAGCCTCATACACCACTCTGGATACTCACGTAAAAGACGGAACCGACCAGGTCAGTCAAATCCGAATTAGCCCTCCTCGTATAGGAAGAACGGAAATGAGGAAGCCAGGAGTAGTGTATAGCAGCGACAGGGAAGTAACCTCAAGAAGAATAGCTAGAACGTAGTTTCTTCTAGTCACGTAACATCGAAGATGGTGTCCCCAAGCCGCGGTGTTAGACTACGTCGCCAAGAAGTCAGTCATCAATTCCACATTCTCTACCAGAAGTAAAGAAGATAAGGGAATGCGATTAAACATGAAAGGGTTCGAAGAAGCCAATCCGTGTTAAGCAGAATCAGATAACTAGTTCTGATGTTACTGACCGGAGTAATCGCAAACCCATGACGATCTGTGCATGCAAGAAGGCGAGTCGAAACAGGTCTTCCTAAAAGGTTCACTAAAGCACAGTCGAAGTGGAATACGAAGAGGATCAACCAAAATCCGCGAGGGAAGAAACCGTAGAAAATCTCTCCTCGTTTCATTAAGATGACCAACTCGGGGAGCATTGTCAGAATTTTTGGAGTATAGATGAGACGTACAACTAGTTGAACGAAACAAACCCAAAACGTTTGGATCAAACGAATCGATCCAAATTCTGACAAAAAAACCATATCCGGTGATGATGCTCCCATGACGCAACAGCAACACCCAACCCTCACGGCCTACATAAATCATATGGGTCAACGAGGAACCGGCAAGGACGGTAAAGGAAAGCGCATGCGCGACCCTCGTTAAAACCCCAAGATAAATGTAAAACTGACCGGATGACCCGGATGAGGCTGTGACACTACAAAATGAGTTATATTCCGGAGTGAAAACCGAAATAGAATTCATAGTGTCTAGCTGCAAAATAATACAACAATGTATCAACTTCCAAGTTGATAAAAGTTGTAGACAAGAAAGAATGCTCTATGTAAGATAGGCAGAACTTCAGGCAGCTAGATATACGAATAAACCACCAGTGATCTCGGAACGGTAATAATAAAAATAGACCGAAGTACCGTTATAAAGGTTTTATACGAAACGTATAAAAAAAACTAAACAGACGAGACACAGAGGTGGAAATTCGTCAAAGCGGAAACCGTTGAAGCAATTAATGGAGTGAAATATCCTAATGCATAAACAGTTCCGTAGTGACCAACGTAAGCGTTTGCACGGTCGAAACCAATACGTAAAACGTATACGATGATCAGATGTCTTCACAACTTACGATAGTAAGTTAAAGAGTGAACGAACGGAAATAACAAGTGCCCCAGGGGCTATAACCGACGAGCACAAATTGAAGACGAGTTACTCTCAATAGCTGCGTAATTATCACCAAAAAGTTGATAAAATGGATCAGCAACATCATGGTGACATAATCTGTACTTCCTCACCGGACGTGACAGAAACTGTTGAGAGTTAGCCGGCCTAACTGGGTATTTAGGCCGGAGACGCAGATGCACGACAACCAGTGCCTGAAAAGGATAGGATAAAAACGATACCCTATGCCTAACAGGACCGAAATGGAAGATAAGATCTGCATAACCGGAAGTAGTCGAATGTGATGTCAGACCAGACTGACTGATAACATTCAACGTTGCCGGACGTGGAGAAGCAACCGAGACAATAGCATACGATGAGCCCTGTAGCGCCACCCCTCCCTTTCTTCCGTAACGGACAGGTACGGGGGGATACAAGGCGGAGTAGGCCAGTTATTCTTATCGTAGAATAAACAGCCCGATAAAGTAGGCATTTATTCTTTATCGTAGAATAAATAGCTCGGTGATACATCGTATCATGTCAGTAAAATCGGAAGCTGATGCCACGTAAATTGAAACATGCGCCGCAGATAGCTAGGCCGCAACTGCGGGCATGTAACCTTAACTTCCACGTCTCAGAATCGGTGCGTGGTACATACGTTGAATACCTCACGGACTGACGAGAACGTAAGAAACACCCGTAGAGTGGGACATAACATGATAAGTCACACGACGAGGTACATAAGTGGAAGTAACTGCAGCCGTAGACGAAGCTTCCACAGAAACAAAAGTGGAAGACCCGTGATATAACGATGATACCGGAAGGTATGTAGATACCGGGAGGTACAACGTTAATGGTTGCACCATCCGATGAAATCGGAATAAACGCATACCGAAAGACGGGCCTACGTTGTTCCAGTACCGGTTTAACAGAATGAGGGGGCGCTGACGATGTAATACGTAGCAGAGCCCTCGATAAGTTCGGCACATTCAATAAAGAACGGCGAATTTCTGTAAACCGCAGCCCCCACAATTCACCTCAGCAATTCTTTGCCGAGGTAAATGCCGTGGCACAATCAGTTCACCTCCGCAATATTTACATGGAATATTTATTATTGCCGAGGTGACCTTTCTGAATTGTGAGGGCTGAAAACCGGAACCTGGAGTAATAACGACCGAGTGGTGTTATTACGTGTAGGTGCAATAGTAAAGGTAGCTTGCGCTAGCACAGAAGCTTAAGTACCATTACAAAACGACAATACCGCAAAGTATGTAGATATTGGAAGGTATGACGTTAATGATTGCACGATGCATAAGTAAAGGTAGGTTGCGCTGTAGTAGATGCGGCAGTACCGTTACTAATACAACAATGATACCTGAGGGTGTGAAGATCCCGTATGGTATAATGTTGTTGGTTGCATATGAGTGTCCGATAAAATCGGACGTGACGTACGTCGTAGATTGATATTGTATATCAGTCGATGCATAAGTAAAGGTAGGTTGCGCAGATGCTGCAGTACCATTACTAATACAACAATGATACCTGAGGGTGTGAAGATCCCGTATGGTATGATGTTGTTGGTTGCATATGAGTGTCCGATAAAATCGGACGTGACGTAGGTTGATATTGTATATCAGATGGTGCATAAGTAATGGTAGGTTGCGCCAATGCTGCAGTACCAATACTTTGCATGCATCTATCCACAGTGGCTGGGATAGATGCAGATTGATATAGAATATCAGTAGATGCACAAGTAAAGGTAGGTTGCGCCAATGCTGCAGTACCAATACTTGACGAAACTACCGGCATGTAACAAGATACAGTAGGGTAATTCGAATGCATATATCTATCCACAGAGGCTGGGATAGACGCAGACCGTGCGGGTCTACGATAATCCGGTCCCGATATGACAGACTGTGAAGGTCCTGACTTTAGCAGATGAACAGGCGCCCTCGATAAATTCGGCACGTTCCTTAATAGGGAACGGCTATAGTCTACATAATCGGGGGCCGGATTATTACCAACAGATGTGTTTATAGATGCAGCAGTCGTCGGAAACGAACTGCGCTGATTGGTTGTTAATTTATGTAATGACGAATCCTAACAGGGACATTAGTCACAAACTCCGAACTTACCATTCCGTATTGAGAGCCCGATGTCGGAATTGACGTCGTGGTTGAAAGGTCCAAGGTGGCCGTCAAGGTGAAGGTCGTCTGATTGTTGACATGACGACCGCCATCTTGTTCCCCCAACCCGGCCGTAACAATATCGGAATTAGTGGGTGGTGGAGATACATTAACAACCTCCGGAGAATTAACGCGAGCCGAAAGAGCCGAAATGGAATTCGCAACGGACATTACTACCGAGCCTTGTATCTCCGACCCATTCCCGAAAGACTGAGGCGGAGATACGACCAAATTCTCGGCCCCGGTAAAGCCGGGCGGCGGCATAATTTCACCAGCATATGAGCCGACAAGATACTCTAAAATATATTGTCGGGCCACGTTTCACATTCATCACACTTTGCGTACTGGTCGCACCAAACCCCCCGGCACGGAGGACAGGCGGAATGGGGATCTGTAGTCGGTTTGGACTTCTCACAAACAATACAGAAAACGGACGCCATGTTGGTTTTTATTTGATTCTCTCTTTGATACTCCCTGATGCGTTGACGAAATCCAGGCCAGTAATCACACAGAATCACAGTAAATCCCACGTATACAACAGGTAAATATCCCAGGTAAACAGCCAAGGTAAATATCCAGGTAAAGACGTAGGTAATCCGAGGTAATCCAATGTAGAAGTTTAACTTTTTTCCAAGACACAAAGAACAACGACTCCTCCACTACGAGTTGCAATGGGAAGAAGGAAGTGACGTGGTCGGTCACGTGGGATCTGGGTACTCGCGCATGGGCATTGGGGCAGTACAGGGACTATTTTTATTCTGTGGTAATATATTACAATTAGGCAATCGCGTAAGAACACGATAGCAAAAAGTATGTGAAGGTAAGTTTAACAGCGCAAGAAATTGTATAGATTTAATTAGGTTTTACTCAAAGTAAACGCAAACAATAGCAAGAATAATCCACCACATGGGAACTCATTGACTCATCAAAATCCGTCTTCATGGGTTAGGCGAACACTCGTCAAAACACGCTTAAATGGGGATCTACACAAGTCGTCAAAACCTTATATGGGGGTAAAGAGTTAAACAGCCGGAAGGAACTGAAATAGCTTGTTCTGATTATCTTCCTAACTGAATGGTGATTGACTGTATCAATTTGTTTGTATCTGCATGACAGCATGAGACAGATAGGCCTACCAATTGTGTACCGGTACTTCATAACCAAATTTAGGAAAATTTTGAAATTATTTACTTTTTTCTGCAAACTGGAGCAATTTTGAACGATTCTTGGTTATTTTAGAAATAATTTCATGAAAATGCCCAGATGCAGGAGATTTTGATACAGCTGCGCGAGAGAGATAGGCTTACCAGTCTCACGCTGATTGCATTAGGGTTGATAGGTCTGGCCTTTAAAGGTAATTTTGCCTGCAAAATGGGATATAAGGATCTAGTCCAAATGATTTAATGAAACAGGATTGTTTTAATAATTCCAGACTTTGTTTTATAAACTAGACAATTGGTATCAAAACTTGGAAATTGCTAACACCAGGAACTATTTAAATTAGTGCCATTTAATGGTACCGCAGATTGGCAAAAAACTCAACAACCCCAATCTCCCATGATCTCATTTCTGAATGTTCAAACCATTGAAACCAGTGAGAAAATAATGGATAGAAGTTATGACAATGCTAGTTGCCACAGGTCCTAATTTCCTTTAGTTTTTCATGACGAGTGATAAACGTAGCAATTCTTCCAGACAACTCTCACTAAAGGCATGAAAGGAGAGCGGAGAACAGTAGTTCTGCTGTTCCATCTGCTGTGAAAGACCCACACAACTGGGGATGCTACAACATGGCTTCATTCATTCCTATTATGCCTTGAATCCTCTTACTGAACTTAGATGTACACTCCGGGAAAACATGGCTCTATAGGTCGTACGGCTTTATCCGGCAATAAAACAACTCCTCCCCACTCTCTGTCCACTGCTGTCATCGGGATCGGCAAATATTTTCAATGCCATGACAGGCCTGTGCTGTAATATTTTCTATGGAAACCTATTAGGGGTTACCTAAAATCTGCTATGGTAACCTAAAATAGGTCCCCTAACGGGAAAATTAGGGTAACCTATGTTCACCTAGGGTAACCTATTTGATTGATGACATCTAATTAACGTATTCCTTTAAAAAGAATGGAAATAAACATTATTTTATCATCTTGCAGGCCATGAAATGTTTTCTTTCAATCCGCATGTGACAGGTGAGGTTTTTCTCTATTTTCTCTACCTGTCTCATCCAAATATTACCTGTACACTAATTTTGTCTAAATATCTCTATAAGGTGAACAATGTATGTTCAAACGATGAACACACCGGGGCATTTGATAAGAAAAATGATCTATTGTAGTCCTGAGGATTTTATTTTTTATTGCCCACCCACAAACTCTTAGTTGAGTTTTAAAATGTTTTTATTACCTCATGTAGCAAGAGAAAATGATAGATAATTCATTGATTAATTTTGATAAATGCCAAGCAAATGATAAATAATTACTCTCACTGGTCAAATGATAAATAATTAAATCTATTACAAAAAAAAACAAGAAAACAAACAAACAAACAAACACAATATAGCTTTCCTCAGTAGCCTAGCATTTATTTTTGTTTCCAACTTGTTTTTGGAAATGTCACATTATCAGGCACGATGTTGGAAGAACAGGTATGTATAAAGTTTTTAGTATTTTATGTTCACGGGGTTTTTCGGTGAATGTACGCTGTTGTCTGGTTAAAGTTTCACCCCTGTCAGGCTATTAAATACATTCTCTAGATCAGCTTCAAGTCTGTAATGTTTGTAAAATGACATAAACGATATGGTAACATTGGAATTCTTTGGCAGTAGACAAAGAATGGAATTAGTTTCAGTAGACCGTAAGCACATTTTCCTTCGTCAGCTTTGCTGCCGCAATGCGTGTAGTTTGACAGGCATCCGTCGATAATCTTCTTTTACTCGTTTGTCTAACATGTGAGCGTGGGTTCCCGATCTGTCGACCTAGTTTTACGTTTGATATGAAGAATATCCGTGACTTGAAATATACCTCGGCGACTGCCGATCTCCATTGTTCTCTCCAACAGTGTAAGCAGATATGGAGTGTTGAGGTCTAATCGAACGTCGATGCTGGCCGACGCATAACGATGCTAAATTTATTTTTAGCTCCAAAGCATGGCACGTTTTCAGCAAAAGTTTTGACATCGTTTTAACAACAACAACAAGTTTTTCTCGCTTCGGGCAGTGATTTTAACCTTTATTACTACATTTTCGCACCAGGTGAACGATATGCATTAGGCGTAACAAAAAAAATTGTCTGTTTCCGGGAACGCGACCGACCGTAAGAATGCCGAAATGGCAATGCTTTTTTTTTTTTTTTTTTATAAATCTGCGGGAAGAGTTATTTCCCTTGGCCGAAATTCAAGAATAGTTATCTCCCTTATCGTCGCACATGTGCCCAGCGCACTGTCTCCATGCGGCATGGCCGCCCGCCAGAACAGCTCCGGTGTTGGTTTCCATCTATCCCATTGAGGAATACGGACAAAGGAATTATTGTCTGTTATTAGCGACGAGTTGTTTGTGAACTTATTCCATCGTTGTCAAATACAAGGCTGTAACTGCCGTTGTATAGAGTCGGAAGTACTGATTCAAGGAGCGCGAGTTTTTGATGGTGAACGAATGGAACTGTCAAATTTAGAAAACGAAAGCGTAAGACGCATTTCTGAGGAGTTTGGACTAAAACATTTTTTCTTCACCTGCTTGAACAATCACTGCGCAGAAAAGTCTCAGAAACTGAGTGCTTTTGACAATGTCAAAAGAGGGGACTTTACCAGATCAACGTCAGGTATTTAACAAACCATAAAGACAAACTGTTCAACGATGTCATTCAACACCTGTCAACAGGTCCGGGAAAAGTGGCAAATGGGGTGATTCCGGCAAATTGGCCTGGTGGGTATATTATTCATAGTTGAAAGTGTTTACATATATATATTTTTTTTTTCAAGAATAAATAACTGGAGTTTTGAACTGAGCACTTTCGGCGCCAATTTACACGAGTTTGTTCCACTGACAAAATTAAAAGTTACGCTTATGTATTTTGTAGGAAAATGAAATATGTTGTTGACCTGTCAAAAATTATAAATCTCATGCATAGGCTATAACTTGCCTATTTTGTGCCTTCCCCGCCGAAATTCATATTCTACTCATCAACACATGTTCATCCAAACAGAAGGGAGCCATCCACAAGCTTCGTATTTCATTATTTTTTTTATTTTTATTTTTTTAATCATATGACTGCATATCAGAGGTATCCATGATCATTCACCAGGCGGACTATAATCCTGTCTGGTGCCAGTCTGAGCGAGTTCCACTGATGGGTGATCAAAGTGAAAGTGAAAGTGAAAGATATCCCTGATATGATATAGAAAAATTCTGCCGAATACCCAGAATTCACTGTAGTGTAGATTGAAGATGGCTTTCTACTGTTTGGGTGAACATGTGTTGATAAGTAGAATATGAATTTCGGTGGGAAAGACACAAAACAGGTATTAAAGTTATATTATGCATGAGATTTATAATTTTTGACAGGTCAACAACTTATTTCACTTTCCTACACAATACATAAGCAGAACTACAGTATTTTTTTTATTTCGTCAGTGGAACAAACTCCTGTAAATTGGCACCAAAAGTGCTCAGTTCATAACTCCAGTTATTTATTCTTGAAAAAAAAAATATATAAACACTTTCAACTATGAATAATATACCCTTGTTGTCAGACCAACACTTCTTAAATAACTGATTTTCTCGTGTAATGCAGACCGATCAATTTTAGAATCATGCATTCATTTTGTCAAAAAGTGGTCAAAACTTGAGAGCTTCGGTGTAGGATCTGCCTGTCCAGCTATATTTACTAGTAGTGATCAGTTTAACTTTGTGTGGTATCTTACTCTTTTATTTACTGTTTTCATATTAAAGATTTTCTTTCGTTTAATAAAATATGTAGTTGTTTCTTTATTTTCTGTTGAAAGAAACTCTGCTTCACAAACCGGTCCAGATTCTGTAAACCATTATGGGTACTTTCCTCACTGGAAGAGGTTCGAGAATTAAAAAAAAAAAAAAAAAAAAAAAAAAAAAACCGACCGACCGACCCTGGAAAATTTCAGCCCGGAAACAAACAATTTTTTTTTTTTGGGCCTTATTTTAGGTAACCTGTTTTAGGTCTCCTAAAAATTTGTTTGGGCGACCGCCAGGCGAACGCGTTCGATCGTTCGCCATAACAGCACAGGCCTGCATGATGAGCTGATCTGTCTGCAATCAGTCTTCAAACATCAACAGCCGCTTGAATATCTCCTAGATACTGCCATAATCTTCATATGGGTCACGTGATCTGCATCACGTGGCACGTACAAATATAATGGAGGAGCCGTTTGAAGACTGATCGCAGACAGATTGATGAAACTATTTGCCGAACTTGATAAAAGCAATGGACAGAGGGTGAGGAGGGGTTGTTTTATTGCTGGATAGAGCCATACGATCCATGGAGCCGTGATGTCCAGGAGTGTATCTATGTAAGTTCAGTAAGAGGATTCATAGCGTGGTAGGAACAAAAAGAAGTGATGTAAACTTGGCTAGGGAACAACCAGCTGTTATGCAGGGTTGTCACAGGGGTAGAATTTCGACGCGAATCCGGGAATCGACTCGCGTGTGGACTCGCCTGAAATGGAACTTGCGCGAATCCAGTTGGATTCGCGCAAGCAAAGCTTAGCTTAATCAGTGTGTTGTTCATTCAGAGAGATTTATTCTATATTTCACGGAAATTCAAGCCAAATATCTGACCTGTAATCAGTAAACTTCGAGATATCCTTTCACCTTGCAAAACGTGTACAGAAACGAACAATGGCGGTCTTCATATGTTTGATGACGTAATGTGCTAACTAAACTTCGGAAACCTTTGCTTGATTATTTTTTGAGAGCCTCGAATACTCTATGTAATGGTTCCCGACTGTCGCCAAATAGGTCAAGTGTATTCTCCTTCACTCGGCTGCTGGTGCAAACCTACGTACGTTAAACCCAACAGGCGAAAACTGTCGAAATGAAGGAATTGAATGCTAACAGGTGGTCTTCAGACGGGAAGTACACGAGGGTGAAAATGAAACCTGGGACATTTTGAATATCATTTAGCAGATGAATTTGATTCGGATTCATTCATAATTAGAATGACAAACAATTTCCCCTAAGACAGCACATCGGGCAAAGTAGAATCAAGCGGTAGGAATTTTATGGAAATAAAAAAGGATCGTTTCTTCAGAGACTTTGCCTGCACGAGACCTGTCATGAACAACAACAACGCAGTCGACCACTTTACGTTGGGAACACGCATTTCTTCAGAAGTCAGTTTATTTGAGGTCAAGATTTTACCTTGAACGGCATTGCACTTCTGTGACTCTTGAACTTTTGTTGGTAATTTTTATCTTTCACTGTAAAAACCGTCAACGTATGAAATGAAAATATGTGAGACAAAAATATCTGGAATTTCCATATTTTTTTAATGTTGTTGCGTGTCTGATATAAATCCATGGCAAACTGTTAGGCCTAGTCTTTATATAAAGGGCCATTAATAATAATTGTTTGTTTTACTGCTTGCCAGGAAATGAGGCAGGTGACCAGATTTTATTGATTTTTTGGGGGGAAATGCAGACAGTTCCTTTTTTTATGCAATACAAAGATACAAAAGAAATAAAATTCAGAGTATATATACTTACCACTTAGCAAAAATGTTTAGGTTGAATACTGCTCATCAATGGAGATAACCAATCACTCACCTGAACTAATTTAATGTGTGCTAACCACCCTCCTGAGAATAAATAAGGCGATTTCAATTTTTTCCATTGATAGGTTTACATCTAGTTGCACAGTAACCATCTTCGTTGCACCAAACCAATTTCTACGTAGAAATTGGTTTGGTGCAACGAAGATGCGCAGTAACCCGCACTGGTGAAAATGGCAAATGGTCACGAAATGCTGGATGCAGACAATTTGGATTCTCACAAACTGTGCCACAGGGAATCCAAAGTCCGCAAATTTAGATTCTTTGGATTCTCGCAAACTAAGCCACTGAGAATCCAACTGGATTCTCGCAAAATTTTGCGAAATTCTACCCCTGTTGTCTCCGACAATGAGGCTAGCCTAGGTGAATAACCCACATCGTAATCCTACAAGTATCACATATTACCACATATTCATGCCAGGCGCGAGACTGAAGAGCAGGTTCAGGCACATGCATTTTTTCACAAGAGCCAACAAGACCAGGGTATTTTGTCAGAGTGTCGGTTCACCCATTCAAGAAAGGGATTATGATGTGGCTTATAGCTCACTTGAGATAATTTGGCATGAAACTGCATCCTACTTGAGCTATTATCAGGTTTGGGATAAAGCTATTTCGAGCTTTTTTAGATCCATCAGACTTTTTTAGCTTGATCGAGCTTTAAAATGTAACTTTTACTCGTACTGATCATGGGATGTCCAATTTCCGTGGCAAAGCGTGTGTCCACAGTTTCACCGTGGTGAGCTGAACATGGGAGAAGTTCAAAACCGAAACAATCTCCCTTGTTCACAATTGCGTTGTTGTTATATTTCATATCAAATTATTCTTATGTTTTCTCACCTCCTGTCTTGTCATCAACACTTTTACATCTCCTCATGAAACGTCGGACTTGAGGCCATCATGGCGACGTGATCGGATATGCCGAAATATGAATTTATCTGTTATCTCGAAAGTACCCATCGACTTCATGACTTAGGTCTTTTCACAACTGTAGTTTCGATATTCTGAACTGTCGATTTAATTTTTCGTGCAAAAACCTGCTGTTGTTGTTGTTGCTGTTATTGTTGTTGTTGTTGCTGTCAGATGTTACCATGTTCTTTTTTTTCGTGGATCTCGACTGTAAAATACTCACATGTGACTATTTTCAGTTGCTTAAGTGTTAGTGGCAGTAGTGGTGACTTCGCGCACAGCGCTCAAGACCAAGAATTGAACGAAAGAAAGGCATCGTTCACCCTTCGACGAAAGTTTTCAAGTTTTCTTCTGTTACTTTTCTCTCTGCGCACCCGTCTGCGCAAGCGGAACAAGGTGCTTGCACGAGGTTCCAGAGGATGGTCCACAGCTGTCGACAGAGCCACGTGAGTACAGCGGCTCGTCTAGAGGTATCCAGTCAATTCACCCACAAACCGATTGACCCACAACCAATTCACCCACAACTTCAGGTCGGTTCACCCACAAAAAAAAGTCAACTCACCCACAACCAGGTCAATTCACCCACAGTCTCAATGTTGGTAACAGATTCAGATTCAGATTCGTTGGCGCAAACACAAATAACATTGGTTAAGGCCAGTAACAGTAGGCCCCTATACATGAACAAGTGTATGATTTTACATGGTTCAACAGAGGCTCGAATCGTTTCCAATTATTTCAAAACTGGTACATGTCAATCTGCCTGTACAGAATATCAACTGACCCTCCTGTCGAAGCTTTGTATTACAAATTTAGCAAATACTCTGGTGATTTTAAAACTATCACATTTTAAAAGTTTGGTAAACAATATACGAGAATGATACTCTGAAATGGGGACGGTCAGACCCAATTCACGAAATAGCGACAATCTTTAATAGATCAGCATTATTTGAACAATGCATATTTAATGGATATGGGCTATACGACGGTCCCAGTCACCCCCAGCGAGGGTTTTAGACAAATTTATTACGAATCACCCACCTCTGAAACTGCCGTACATCTAATCTCTATCCCCTCCTGCGCACTATTTTAAAATCTTGCGCACTATTGTGAAATAGTAACGCATATATCGCCGTCCGAATGTTCCAGTCGACAACTTCCACGTTGTACGCGCAATGTTCAATTGCAAACGGCCCAGCACACATATACCGTGACGTCACCAACATGGCGCGTAGAGAGTTGAAGTTTTCGACTGGAAAATTCAGACGGCGATATATGCGTTACTATTTCACAATAGTGCGCAAGATTTTAAAACAGTGCGCAGGAGGGGATAGAGATTAGATGTACGGTAGTTTCAGAGGTGGGTGATTCGTAATAAAATTATCTAAAACCCTCGCTGGGGGTGACTGGGACCGTCGTATATATTATTTAGCTATCTAGACCGCAGAACGGCAGAGAAAAGTAATCGAGATATCAACTATGGAGGTAGAAAGATGGTCTGAGTAGACCCAGTATTATGAAGCGTTCTCATGATTGGTTGACACTCGAGTTACTGCAAGCCTGTTAGATCCTACAAGCGACATATTCAAATTATGTAAAGCAGATAGGATTTAATTCTAATTAGACTGCAGAAAGTCAGTATCACATATTGAACACAGGCGATGTTAAACATGACAAAACACAATAAATTATCAAAATAACATCGTTTGATATACAATTTTCTTCCGTTCATTTGTACCAAAATAATTTCATTTTTATCACCTTATGCCGGAAAACAAACTCTCTCCCTTCGTAAAACATTTTCAGAAACTTTGAGAATGTTATTCCAAAATAACAATATATTTGTCGATGACGTATTTTCTTTGCCCATGAATATCTCAGCGTATTGCCACAATAATACGAACCACTTTTTAAAAGAAAAACAATACGTTGATTCAATATCCTTAGTAGTAAAAGGGGAAAACCAGTCGGATTGACCGTTGAGTGCATGGTCGCAGGTCAATGCCGCTATGGTTCCGTCACTTCCGGTCCGGTGGTCGGAAGTGACCTTTGACCAGTCCATATTCTTCCGCATTGACGCGATCACTTCCGCCGCTGCGATAAAGTCACGGATCTACCTCTGCAGACAAGAAGTAGTCCCCAGACACTTCAATGTAAACTGACCTGGGCATATCATTGCATGTCAAGATATGTCAGAGCTTGTCTGAACATTTCCGTGACGTAATCAATTCGGGGGCGAAATAAGTCTCAACATGATTTTGTGAAAGCTGATACGTCAAAAATGTATGTGGAGGGTCCCAACACTATCACCAGCACAATACCCAGCATAATGGCAAGCGAGGCACCATCATGAGGTGAAATCCACAGGAAAAGCTAACTGTACATGAAACCACGGAAGGTTTTCTGGAGAAGCAAAGTGTAGAGTCTGGGTATTTTTTCGATTTGGCTCAAACTGTGGAGCACGACTGTTGGATGCTCGGAGCCGTTGGTTGACTTTCGCTGGTAAAGTGATTATACGCATGCGCACTCGTCAGGAAGGCCTGGTGGCCGTTTTGGGGTATATTTTTGGGGTAAGGCTGAGCTATGGACTGTGTGTGGTCTCATTTTGTAGAGTTCGTTCGGTATATTTAGACAGGGGTGGTTTTTCTTGGAAGTTCCTTTGGTGGCGTGATGTTGGTAGCAGATATGCTGATGGGTGAATTCGATGAGTCGCGAATTGTAGAGATCTTGAATAGAGTGGTGAGATAGGGCGTTAATATATAACGACGGGCGTCACTGAATTTCGATAATCAGTGTCAATTTCATGGGATATCACGTGGTCAGTTAGACCAATCAGGGCTTCTGGGCTGCCTCACGTGGACATTAAGGTAGGCGTTGGCGAGCGTCACTCGGGTTACGGTGTACAAAGGAATAGATTTAGACTGGTTTGCACTGGTTTAGGCCAGTTTGAACCGATTGTGCTGAAAATAGATCAGCAGCCAGCGTAAAATAAATTGTGAGCGGCCTGACCATGGGCTAGGAGCAAAGGAGAAATGTGGGCATCGTTTCAAACGCCTAAGTGGGTTGATGTAACATCAAAGCACACAAAACAGATGTCGTAGGCACGTTTTGAAGGTGGAGGGCACCCTGTGCTGTCGGCAATTTTGCTGGTCGAAGAACCCGGAGAGGCAAACATCGAAACAGAGGAACAACCTATTCATTGTCTGAGATGCATGCACCACCCCCCACCAACGCTCGAGTCTCGAAGATGATGTTGCCCTATTTCAATAGCCACAATCTGACGACAAGATCTTGTGGACGACGTGAAGTACACTCCTTGGACGACCCCGTGCATGTTCCCGAGGATCTCTAACCGGACCCCCATCTAGTGAGTGACATCTATCGGCGCCACTGGTCTATTCTTTGGCCTGCGCCGTCAAAGGATGGGGGTGGTCTGTCAGTTTGGTTTGTTTACCATCTCCACCGTCCCT